>CM067344.1:14433830-14446330 GCA_034190875.2 Urechis unicinctus
TTGAGTGCCTGTGCTAATAGACATCAGGAAAACCAATCACAATGTATGATGTCCCGGGTGAAAGACAGATTACGTGTGTGAATTAGGGAAGGGAGACTGCAAGAGCCATTTTGTTTCATACCTAGTAGCATATATAAACAGGAGCTCTGAGCTTGGCATCGGGAACCGAGCGCCTTTGGTCCATGCCGTCCACATCGAGCCACAGGGATTTGCATTGGTCGACCGGCCGTAAGATAGCGGACGGCCGGCCGGCCAATGCAAATCCCTGTGCTCAAAGCTGGTCCATCCATCCGTATCCCTCCTGCCCATCGTAAAATAACACGACTGCTTCTTCGACTCAAAAAAAATCTCCACGGAAAAGAGTCCTCGCCCGGGTGGCGAGATGGCTTTGCGGATCAGAATGCTCCTACCCGGCTCATGGCATATTTTGTCAGTTGACAATCCAATATTTGTACTTTCAGGAGGTGACAAGATACCCCGAAAAGGAGGTCCGGGCATCACTCAGAGCGACTTTCTGGTGGTCAACGAGACGGATTTGGCGGAAGCCGTGGGTGCTGACCTCGAGGTACAATGTCTGCACCCTCATGGACGGTGTTGTCGTAAATGGCATAAAGCAGGTGTCTGTTGTCGCTGTCTGTGATAATATATACAGTAACCACAGACACTTAAGACGATGGCTGTCTTTTATGTCTTGTAAGTAACGGCAGTTAGTGCAGCAGTTATCAGTATCAGTTATCAGTATTATCATGTCATATACCATGGGCAGTAAGTGCAGCAGTTATCAGTGATGTCATATAATCATGGTCATGGTCATATAGCAGTTATCAGTGCAGTTATCAGTGATGTCATATAACCATGGTAGTTAGTGCAGCAGTTATCAGTGATGTCATATAACCATGGTCAGTTAGTACAGCAGTTATCAGTGTCATATAACCATGGTCAGTGCAGTAGTAGTGCAGCAGTAATCAGTGATGTGCAGCAGTATATGATGTCATGGTCAGGGCAGTAGTGCAGCAGTTATCAGTGATGTCATATAACCATGGTCAGTTAGTGCAGCAGTTATCAGTGATGTCATATAACCATGGTCAGTTAGTGCAGCAGTTATCAGTGATGTCATATAACCATGGTAGTTAACGCGGCAGCTATCAGTGATGTTATTTAGCCATGGGCAGATGGTGAAGTGGTTACCAGTTGTGTTATATGACGAAGGGCATTTATTTAGTGGGCAGTAAGTGTTTACCAGTTGCATCATTTAGTAAGCTGGTTGCATCAATAAGTGGACAGAAAGTGGGTTATCGCTGCTGTTTATCATTATGACCATGGGCAGTTACTAACCATTGGCATTTGCTGCGACTGTCGTCTGTTTCATCATTTAACCATCCCTTTGTTGAAGGAGAGCCTGGTAATTATGGGCAAACAAGCGAGGCAATATAGCATCATTTTGAAGCATTCCTCATTCAACCTGCTTTATTTCGTAATCAGCTATATTATAAAAATGGTGGAGTTATCATGTTTCATCTATTGTTCTTAATGATAAGCACGCATTTCTCTTCCGTTGATAAAGTCGAGATCCATCTGTTTGAAGGTGATGGACAGGGATGCGAAGACAATGCGTCAGGATGGACCAACGTTGTTCACACAGGCCATGGTCGGCGTGGGCGATATCGCCGAACATATCCTCAAGTGTTACAGAGACTCGGTGCCTGCGTAGGAGATAGCCACTGTACTTGTCATCTTCTTTACGGCATGGACGATCTGCTATCATTGATAGTTTCTTTTTGAGTTAAGATGTAATTGAAAATTTGTAGAATAAGGTGCAGTGTTCAAATCCTCTGTAGGAGACGCAGAGTGGAACGTATGTCATGCATGTGTTTGTACTACGTACCGCGTCAAACCCAAGATGCTACAACTGATGGTAAATGGAATGATTGATAAAAAGGGCGACATGCAGTGCATTATAATTGGTGGTGTGATAACTCGCGGTCATAAAGTTTTCATATTCTGGAAGACATTGGGGAGGGCTTCACGTTATGATAGTCATTACTTCACGTTATGATAGTCATGTTATTTGCCTAGTTGCTATCCTGTATTTTTTATGGTTCTTGGATATGTACCTGTTAAGCTATACAAAAGCAAGTATTTTACCACTAGAGTTGTTGTTTATGAAAAGTCATGCGTCCATGACCCGCTCCTCTTATCGATGCTTTTTTGGAATCGGTCGTTATTGACTTGTGCAGTATTAGTAGTTAATAAAACTGGTCTTTACACTAAAAGTCACGGTTCTTTCACTGGTTGAACTATTCCGGGTCGTTCACTTGTTTAAGGTTAATTTTGGTTGCGAACTAGATTAGAGAGTTCCACGGTATATACTGGGCGCTGCGATAAGCCAGCAATCGGTCAGGGTTCACGCTACACACACACACACACACACACACACACACACACACACACACACACACACACACACACACACACACACACACACACACACACACACACACACACACACACACACACACACACATATATATATATATATATATATATATATATATATATATATATATATATATATATATATATATATATATATATATATATATATATATATTTATATATATATTGTTATACATGTCACTGTCGCTCGGGGGTATTGACTTGAGTGCCTGTGCTAATAGACATCAGGAAAACCAATCACAATGTATGATGTCCCGGGTGAAAGACAGATTACGTGTGTGAATTAGGGAAGGGCGAGACTGCAAGAGCCATTTTCTTTCATACCTAGTAGCATATATAAACAGGAGCTCTGAAGCTTGGCATCAGGAACCGAGCGCCTTTGGTCCATGCCGTCCACATCGAGCCACAGGGATTTGCATTGGTCGACCGGCCGTAAGATAGCGGACGGCCGGCCAATGCAAATCCCTGTGCTCAAAGCTGGTCCATCCATCCGTATCCCTCCTGCCCATCGTAAAATAACACGACTGCTTCTTCTTCGACTCAAAAAAAATCTCCACGGAAAAGAGTCCTCGCCCGGGTGGCGAGATGGCTTTGCGGATCAGAATGCTCCTACCCGGCTCATGGCATATTTTGTCAGTTGACAATCCAATATTTGTACTTTCAGGAGGTGACAAGATACCCCGAAAAGGAGGTCCGGGCATCACTCAGAGCGACTTTCTGGTGGTCAACGAGACGGATTTGGCGGAAGCCGTGGGTGCTGACCTCGAGGTACAATGTCTGCACCCTCATGGACGGTGTTGTCGTAAATGGCATAAAGCAGGTGTCTGTTGTCGCTGTCTGTGATAATATATACAGTAACCACAGACACTTAAGACGATGGCTGTCTTTTATGTCTTGTAAGTAACGGCAGTTAGTGCAGCAGTTATCAGTGATATCATATAACCATGGGCAGTAAGTGCAGCAGTTATCAGTGAGCAGTCATATAATATAACATGGTCAGTTAGTGCAGCAGTTATCAGTGATGTCATATAACCATGGGTGGGTAGTTAGTGCAGCAGTTGTCAGTGGTGTCATATAACCATGGGTAGTTAGTACAGCAGTTATCAGTGATGTCATATAACCATGGGCAGTAAGTGCAGCAGTAATCAGTGATGTCATATATGGTCATGCAGCAGCAGTGATGTCATATATAACAGGTCAGTAAGTGCAGCAGTTATCAGTGATGTCATAAACCATGGTCAGTTAGCAGTGTGATGTCATATAACCATGGTCAGTTAGTGCAGCAGTTATCAGTGATGTCATATAACCATGGTTATCAGTTAGTATAACCATGGTCAGTTATCAGTGATGTCATATAACATGTGTAGTTAACGCGGCAGCTATCAGTGATGTTATTTAGCCATGGGCAGATGGTGAAGTGGTTACCAGTTGTGTGATGTTATATGACGAAAGGGCATTTAGTGCAGTAGTTGTCTGTTGCATCATATAAGCATGGACAGAAGTGCAGCGGTTATCGCTGCTGTTATCATTATGACCATGGGCAGTTACTAACCATTGGCATTTGCTGCGACTGTCGTCTATTTCATCATTTAACCATCCCTTTGTTGAAGGAGAGCCTGGTAATTATGGGCAAACAAGCGAGGCAATATAGCATCATTTTGAAGCATTCCTCATTCAACCTGCTTTATTTCGTAATCAGCTATATTATAAAAATGGTGGAGTTATCATGTTTCATCTATTGTTTCTTAATGATAAGCACGCATTTCTCTTCCGTTGATAAAGTCGAGATCCATCTGTTTGAAGGTGATGGACAGGGATGCGAAGACAATGCGTCAGGATGGACCAACGTTGTTCACACAGGCCATGGTCGGCGTGGGCGATATCGCCGAACATATCCTCAAGTGTTACAGAGACTCGGTGCCTGCGTAGGAGATAGCCACTGTACTTGTCATCTTCTTTACGGCATGGACGATCTGCTATCATTGATAGTTTCTTTTTGAGTTAAGATGTAATTGAAAATTTGTAGAATAAGGTGCAGTGTTCAAATCCTCTGTAGGAGACGCAGAGTGGAACGTATGTCATGCATGTGTTTGTACTACGTACCGCGTCAAACCCAAGATGCTACAACTGATCGTAAGTGGAATGATTGATAAAAAAAGGGTCATGCAGTGCATTATAATTGGTGGTGTGATAACTCGCGGTCATAAAGTTTTCATATTCTGGAAGACATTGGGGAGGGCTTCACGTTATGATAGTCATTACTTCACGTTATGATAGTCATGTTATTTGCCTAGTTGCTATCCTGTATTTTTTATGGTTCTTGGATATGTACCTGTTAACCTATACAAAAGCAAATACAACTACAGTTGTTGTTTATGAAAAGTCATGCGTCCATGACCCGCTCCTCTTATCGATGCTTTTTTGGAATCGGTCGTTATTGACTTGTGCAGTATTAGTAGTTAATAAAACTGGTCTTTACACTAAAAGTCACGGTTCTTTCACTGGTTGAACTATTCCCGGTCGTTCACTTGTTTAAGGTTAATTTTGGTTGCGAACTAGATTAGAGAGTTCCACGGTATATACTGGGCGCTGCGATAAGCCAGCAATCGGTCAGGGTTCACGCTACACACACACACACACACACACACACACACACACACACACACACACACACACACACACACACACACACACACACACACACACACACACACACACACACACACACATATATATATATATATATATATATATATATATATATATATATATATATATATATATATATATATATATATATATATATATATATATAGATATATATTTATATATATATTGTTATACATGTCACTGTCGCTCGGGGGTATTGACTTGAGTGCCTGTGCTAATAGACATCAGGAAAACCAATCACAATGTATGATGTCCCGGGTGAAAGACAGATTACGTGTGTGAATTAGGGAAGGGGAGACTGCAAGAGCCATTTTGTTTCATATCTAGTAGCATATATAAACAGGAGCTCTGTAGCTTGGCATCGGGAACCGAGCGCCTTTGGTCCATGCCGTCCACATCGAGCCACAGGGATTTGCATTGGTCGACCGGCCGTAAGATAGCGGACGGCCGGCCAATGCAAATCCCTGTGCTCAAAGCTGGTCCATCCATCCGTATCCCTCCTGCCCATCGTAAAATAACACGACGACTGCTTCTTCGACTCAAAAAAAATCTCCACGGAAAAGAGTCCTCGCCCGGGTGGCGAGATGGCTTTGCGGATCAGAATGCTCCTACCCGGCTCATGGCATATTTTGTCAGTTGACAATCCAATATTTGTACTTTCAGGAGGTGACAAGATACCCCGAAAAGGAGGTCCGGGCATCACTCAGAGCGACTTTCTGGTGGTCAACGAGACGGATCTGGCGGAAGCCGTGGGTGCTGACCTCGAGGTACAATGTCTGCACCCTCATGGACGGTGTTGTCGTAAATGGCATAAAGCAGGTGTCTGTTGTCGCTGTCTGTGATAATATATACAGTAACCACAGACACTTAAGACGATGGCTGTCTTTTATGTCTTGTAAGTAACGGCAGTTAGTGCAGCAGTTATCAGTGATATCATATAACCATGGTCAGTAGTGCAGCAGTTATAAGTGTGATGTCATATAACCATGGGCAGTTGAGTCAGTGTTATCAGTGATGTCATATAATCATGGTCAGTTAGTGCAGCAGTTATCAGTGATGTCATATAACCATGGGTAGTTAGTGCAGCAGTTGTCAGTGGTGTCATATAACCATGGTCAGTTAGTTATCAGTGATGTCATATAACCATGGGTAGTTAGTGCAGCAGTTATCAGTGATGTCATATAACCATGGGCAGTTAGTGCAGTAGTATATAAGTGGTCATGTCATATAATATAACCATGGGCAGTTAGTGCAGCAGTAATCAGTGATGTCATATATTCATGGTCAGTTAGTGCAGCAGTTATCAGTGATGTCATAACCATGGGCAGTGCAGCAGTTATCAGTGATGTCATATAACCATGGTCAGTTATGTGTCAGTCAGTTAGTCAGCAGTTATCAGTGATGTCATGTAACCATGGTGTATCAGTGATGTCATATAACCAGTTATCAGTGTAGTTAGTAGCAGTTACAGTGCAGGCAGCTATCAGTGATGTTATTTAGCCAGCTGGGCAGGGCATGGTGAAGTGGTTACCAGTTGTGTTATATGACGAAGGGCATTTAGTGCAGTAGTTGTCTGTTGCATCATATAAGCATGGACAGAAGTGCAGCGGTTATCGCTGCTGTTATCATTATGACCATGGGCAGTTACTAACCATTGGCATTTGCTGCGACTGTCGTCTATTTCATCATTTAACCATCCCTTTGTTGAAGGAGAGCCTGGTAATTATGGGCAAACAAGCGAGGCAATATAGCATCATTTTGAAGCATTCCTCATTCAACCTGCTTTATTTCGTAATCAGCTATATTATAAAAATGGTGGAGTTATCATGTTTCATCTATTGTTCTTAATGATAAGCACGCATTTCTCTTCCGTTGATAAAGTCGAGATCCATCTGTTTGAAGGTGATGGACAGGGATGCGAAGACAATGCGTCAGGATGGACCAACGTTGTTCACACAGGCCATGGTCGGCGTGGGCGATATCGCCGAACATATCCTCAAGTGTTACAGAGACTCGGTGCCTGCGTAGGAGATAGCCACTGTACTTGTCATCTTCTTTACGGCATGGACGATCTGCTATCATTGATAGTTTCTTTTTGAGTTAAGATGTAATTGAAAATTTGTAGAATAAGGTGCAGTGTTCAAATCCTCTGTAGGAGACGCAGAGTGGAACGTATGTCATGCATGTGTTTGTACTACGTACCGCGTCAAACCCAAGATGCTACAACTGATGGTAAATGGAATGATTGACAAAAAGGGCGTCATGCAGTGCATTATAATTGGTGGTGTGATAACTCGCGGTCATAAAGTTTTCATATTCTGGAAGACATTGGGGAGGGCTTCACGTTATGATAGTCATTACTTCACGTTATGATAGTCATGTTATTTGCCTAGTTGCTATCCTGTATTTTTTATGGTTCTTGGATATGTACCTGTTAAGCTATACAAAAGCAAGTATTTTTACCACTAGAGTTGTTGTTTATGAAAAGTCATGCGTCCACGACCCGCTCCTCTTCGATGCTTTACAAAGCTTTTTACTCGGAATCGGTCGTTATTGACTTGTGCAGTATTAGTAGTTAATAAAACTGGTCTTTACACTAAAAGTCACGGTTCTTTCACTGGTTGAACTATTCCGGGTCGTTCACTTGTTTAAGGTTAATTTTGGTTGCGAACTAGATTAGAGAGTTCCACGGTATATACTGGGCGCTGCGATAAGCCAGCAATCGGTCAGGGTTCACGCTACACACACACACACACACACACACACACACACACACCACACACACACACACACACACACACACACACACACACACACACACACACACACACACACACACACACACACACACACACACACATATATATATATATATATATATATATATATATATATATATATATATATATATATATATATATATATATATATATATATATATATATATATATATATATATATATTGTTATACATGTCACTGTCGCTCGGGGGTATTGACTTGAGTGCCTGTGCTAATAGACATCAGGAAAACCAATCACAATGTATGATGTCCCGGGTGAAAGACAGATTACGTGTGTGAATTAGGGAAGGGGAGACTGCAAGAGCCCATTTTGTTTCATATCTAGTAGCATATATAAACAGGAGCTCTGTAGCTTGGCATCGGGAACCGAGCGCCTTTGGTCCATGCCGTCCACATCGAGCCACAGGGATTTGCATTGGTCGACCGGCCGTAAGATAGCGGACGGCCGGCCAATGCAAATCCCTGTGCTCAAAGCTGGTCCATCCATCCGTATCCCTCCTGCCCATCGTAAAATAACACGACTGCTTCTTCGACTCAAAAAAAATCTCCACGGAAAAGAGTCCTCGCCCGGGTGGCGAGATGGCTTTGCGGATCAGAATGCTCCTACCCGGCTCATGGCATATTTTGTCAGTTGACAATCCAATATTTGTACTTTCAGGAGGTGACAAGATACCCCGAAAAGGAGGTCCGGGCATCACTCAGAGCGACTTTCTGGTGGTCAACGAGACGGATTTGGCGGAAGCCGTGGGTGCTGACCTCGAGGTACAATGTCTGCACCCTCATGGACGGTGTTGTCGTAAATGGCATAAAGCAGGTGTCTGTTGTCGCTGTCTGTGATAATATATACAGTAACCACAGACACTTAAGACGATGGCTGTCTTTTATGTCTTGTAAGTAACGGCAGTTAGTGCAGCAGTTATCAGTGATATCATATAACCATGGGCAGTAAGTGCAGCAGTTATCAGTGATGTCATATAATCATGGTCAGTTAGTGCAGCAGTTATCAGTGATGTCATATAACCATGGGTAGTTAGTGCAGCAGTTGTCAGTGGTGTCATATAACCATGGGTAGTTAGTACAGCAGTTATCAGTGATGTCATATAACCATGGGCAGTAAGTGCAGCAGTAATCAGTGATGTCATATATTCATGGTCAGTTAGTGCAGCAGTTATCAGTGATGTCATATAAACCATGGTCAGTTAGTGCAGCAGTCATATAACATGTGATGTCATATAACCATGGTCAGTTAGTGCAGCAGTTATCAGTGATGTCATAAACCATGTGTAGTTAACGCGGCAGCAGTTATCAGTGGGCATGTTATTGATAGCCATGGGCAGATGGTGTTATCAGTGGTTACCAGTTGTGTTATATGATGAAGGGCATTTGAGTGGTTACAGTAGTTTAGTGCAGTCTGTTGCATGTTCATATAGCATGGACAGAAGTGCAGCGGTTATCGCTGCTGTTATCATTATGACCATGGGCAGTTACTAACCATTGGCATTTGCTGCGACTGTCGTCTGTTTCATCATTTAACCATCCCTTTGTTGAAGGAGAGCCTGGTAATTATGGGCAAACAAGCGAGGCAATATAGCATCATTTTGAAGCATTCCTCATTCAACCTGCTTTATTTCGTAATCAGCTATATTATAAAAATGGTGGAGTTATCATGTTTTTTCTATTGTTCTTAATGATAAGCACGCATTTCTCTTCCGTTGATAAAGTCGAGATCCATCTGTTTGAAGGTGATGGACAGGGATGCGAAGACAATGCGTCAGGATGGACCAACGTTGTTCACACAGGCCATGGTCGGCGTGGGCGATATCGCCGAACATATCCTCAAGTGTTACAGAGACTCGGTGCCTGCGTAGGAGATAGCCACTGTACTTGTCATCTTCTTTACGGCATGGACGATCTGCTATCATTGATAGTTTCTTTTTGAGTTAAGATGTAATTGAAAATTTGTAGAATAAGGTGCAGTGTTCAAATCCTCTGTAGGAGACGCAGAGTGGAACGTATGTCATGCATGTGTTTGTACTACGTACCGCGTCAAACCCAAGATGCTACAACTGATGGTAAATGGAATGATTGATAAAAAAAGGGGCGACATGCAGTGCATTATAATTGGTGGTGTGATAACTCGCGGTCATAAAGTTTTCATATTCTGGAAGACATTGGGGAGGGCTTCACGTTATGATAGTCATTACTTCACGTTATGATAGTCATGTTATTTGCCTAGTTGCTATCCTGTATTTTTTTTATGGTTCTTGGATATGTACCTGTTAACCTATACAAAAGCAAGTATGTTTACAACTAGAGTTGTTGTTTATGAAAAGTCATGCGTCCATGACCCGCTCCTCTGCTTTATCGCTGCTATCGTGCGAATTTGTTGAAATCGGTCGTTATTGACTTGTGCAGTATTAGTAGTTAATAAAACTGGTCTTTACACTAAAAGTCACGGTTCTTTCACTGGTTGAACTATTCCCGGTCGTTCACTTGTTTAAGGTTAATTTTGGTTGCGAACTAGATTAGAGAGATCCACGGTATATACTGGGCGCTGCGATAAGCCAGCAATCGGTCAGGGTTCACGCTACACACACACACACACACACACACACACACACACACACACACACACACACACACACACACACACACACACACACACACACACACACACACACACACACACACACACACACATATATATATATATATATATATATATATGTATATATATATATATATATATATATATATATATATATATATATATATATATATATATATTATACATATATCACTGTGTCGCTCGGGGGGGGTTGACTTGAGTGCCTGTGCTAATAGACATCAGGAAAACCAATCACAATGTATGATGTCCCGGGTGAAAGACAGATTACGTGTGTGAATTAGGGAAGGGGAGACTGCAAGAGCCATTTTGTTTCATATCTAGTAGCATATATAAACAGGAGCTCTGTAGCTTGGCATCGGGAACCGAGCGCCTTTGGTCCATGCCGTCCACATCGAGCCACAGGGATTTGCATTGGTCGACCGGCCGTAAGATAGCGGACGGCCGGCCAATGCAAATCCCTGTGCTCAAAGCTGGTCCATCCATCCGTATCCCTCCTGCCCATCGTAAAATAACACGACTGCTTCTTCGACTCAAAAAAAATCTCCACGGAAAAGAGTCCTCGCCCGGGTGGCGAGATGGCTTTGCGGATCAGAATGCTCCTACCCGGCTCATGGCATATTTTGTCAGTTGACAATCCAATATTTGTACTTTCAGGAGGTGACAAGATACCCCGAAAAGGAGGTCCGGGCATCACTCAGAGCGACTTTCTGGTGGTCAACGAGACGGATCTGGCGGAAGCCGTGGGCGCTGACCTCGAGGTACAATGTCTGCACCCTCATGGCCGGTGTTTGTCGTAAATGGCATAAAGCAGGTGTCTGTTGTCGCTGTCTGTGATAATATATACAGTAACCACAGACACTTAAGACGATGGCTGTCTTTTATGTCTTGTAAGTAACGGCAGTTAGTGCAGCAGTTATCAGTGATATCATATAACCATGGGCAGTTAGTGCAGCAGTTATCATATAACCATGGGCAGTTAGTGCAGCAGTTATCAGTGATGTCATATATCATGGTCAGTTAGTGCAGCAGTTATCAGTGATATAACCATGGTCAGTTAGTGCAGCAGTTATCAGTGATGTCATATAACCATGGGTAGTTAGATGTCATATAACCATGGTCAGTTGTCAGTGTAACCATGTCATATAACCATGGGTAGTTAGTCAGTGATGTCAGTGATGTATATAACCAGTATAGATGTCAGGTCAGTTAGTGCAGCAGTTATCAGTGATGTCATATAACCATGGGCAGTAAGTGATGTCAGTAATCAGTGGTCAGTAAGTCATATATATAACATGGTCAGTTAGTGCAGCAGTTATCAGTGATGTCATATAGTGCATTATCAGTGATGTCATATAACCATGGTCAGTTAGCAGTTATCAGTGATGACATATAACCATGGGCAGTTAGTGCAGTTAGTGATGTCACATCCAGTGTGATGTCATATAACCATGGGTAGTTAACGCGGCAGCTATCAGTGATGTTATTTAACCATGGGCAGATGGTGAAGTGGTTACCAGTTGTGTTATATGACGAAGGGCATTTAGTGCAGTAGTTGTCTGTTGCATCATATAAGCTTGGACAGAAAGTGCAGCGGTTATCGCTGCTGTTATCATTATGACCATGGGCAGTTACTAACCATTGGCATTTGCTGCGACTGTCGTCTGTTTCATCATTTAACCATCCCTTTGTTGAAGGAGAGCCTGGTAATTATGGGCAAACAAGCGAGGCAATATAGCATCATTTTGAAGCATTCCTCATTCAACCTGCTTTATTTCGTAATCAGCTATATTATAAAAATGGTGGAGTTATCATGTTTCATCTATTGTTTTTAATGATAAGCACGCATTTCTCTTCCGTTGATAAAGTCGAGATCCATCTGTTTGAAGGTGATGGACAGGGATGCGAAGACAATGCGTCAGGATGGACCAACGTTGTTCACACAGG
>CM067344.1:14452148-14549648 GCA_034190875.2 Urechis unicinctus
ATACGGTCAGTGGCCATGTCGTTTCCCCAAAGAGTGGACTGCAAACAATGCGAAAGTTGACCATATTTGATATGATGAGTGTAGCATACTGTTTAGCAAACCAACATTTGTTAGGAATTTGTATACAAGGGTGAGTGAATAATCTTCATCGCAAAACTTGCATTGCATCATTCAAGTTCTGATTAGATTTAGACATTGCATGAGTTACACATAATAAACTATGCCACCGAATAGGCTTTGCTCTCGTAAACAGCACAGCACAATATTTGGGACAGTCTCTTTTAGGGGTGCCTCTGGATCATACAAGCGTACCTGGACTGATGCTGGTACATTTCTACCGACATAATTATCACAACTATGTTATAAAATGGCGTCATTCATATCGGTCCACTTGGGGTCTTAATGACACAAATGACAAAATATTGCAAAATAACAAGAACAATGCAAAATTTCCATATCGTATTGTGTGTGGACCCATCTTTGTGTCGAGCTTTATTGGTGATATTTATTGGTATTTATCCTGCTGTGTTGTAAATTGGTGTTAACTCTAGTTGATTCTGACAGAGTAAGGACAAATAGAATGGAGTATTCACTTTTCTAACACAGCATGCCAAACTATATGGCAAACAATTAATTGATTGTAGATAGCACACATTGCGCAAAATTAGTTGAATGGACGAATGGACAGATGAATAGGTTTGGGATAGAATAATACTCCACGGAGACCAGTTTTAAAGGATTCGGATATCTGTGCTGACCCGGAGGACGAATTGTCCTTGAGACTATATCAAAGCGCGTATAGCTATGCTAAGAGGGCTCATCCTAATTGACTTATGCCGTGAGCATTTCCAACACGCCCACCATCATGTAGCGCTACCCTAAATTCAGTAAAAGCGCACATGAGACTGCTGTTTATGTTTGAATTAATGGAGCATAAAATTGGTAGAAGAGACCGCGCCTCCAAATTTCCAAGTGGTTGTACAATAAACGTGCTACACCCTGGTGGCGTTTTCGCATATTGTGTTAGGAGTGAGCATTTATATCGTTGCTTTAAGCTCTCTGACTACACCATCACAAGTGGTCCTTAGTGAGTGCCCCACGAACTGATCATCAATCAGCCAGGGTTTATTGAACATATGATACCTCCTAATGTTGACCTATTCTAAATAATATAAAACAAACGGAGAAGACGCTGTTGAAGACAGCCAATATCTTATCAGAACGGCTACAATAAATGTTAAAAATATAACTGCAGAGTAAATGTCGAGAGGATTAAGCATACGTCAGCTACAGCAACCCGTAATACATGTGTCAAACTCTATAATTCACGTGTGAAAATGACCTCAATGGCGCGGCTTATAAGTACGCCAACCTCATTACATCGCAATGCCATCTGTTTACTTTCTAGTTAACTACTCGCAATGCCGTCCATTAAAAGTCAAATAAGCACCCTCAATAATGGACCGACTGAGTAGGTGCTGAAAACATTATTGAGGAGCGTTATTTTTGCCCCTTAAGGATCAGTCTGTGATTGATTGCAAGTTTGTTGAGCAAATGGTGATTTGCGATTGATCTGAAGTATATTTCTTACCTTTATACATTTTGTGATGCACAACAGTGTTTATCTTTGCTTCATATCTAAGCTTGGCTTTCGTCTATCTCTCTGAGCAACTTCCAACTTGAAACTTTCGAAGTCACGTTTTCTTGTTGGATATAATTCATTTTACTTTGTGCTGGTCGGTCTCTATGCAGAAGACGACGACGTAATGATATTCGTCTGCACTTGCTTCCCATGTACGGCGATTGCATATTGATTTGAAAGTGTAGATGGGAAATATGGTTCCTGAGAGATGTGCGCGTGGCATGATAAGGATAAAGAATATTACAAGCAATCCTCAATCCTCAAGATTTATTGATCTTAAGACTGGTTGACGTCACAAGTGCTCTATTTGGCACTAAGTCATCATTTGGAATTCCTGAGAACACAAAAAGTAAGATATTATCTTGGCTTCTTACAGCACCGTACCATTTATAGCTAAGCCCATTATCCCCCAAACGCATCTGGTCATCGTAATGCGACGGTTAAAATGTGCCCCTCTCGGATTTGTTTCATTCTTATTTGTACCAACGGAATAACCAGTTTAAATTTATAATTAGTCTGAGTGTGAAGTGCAGTGGCAGGAAAATGCCACACAGCTATACCATCATCCAACCTCATTGAATTTAATCAGATTATGTTTACCAGAATAAAGATTACTAGGATTTTCTTGAATAATACATGATATCGATAGATTACGAGCAATTGATGACTCCATCAGTGTCCCACAATTCATAAAAAGGCCCTGTGTTGCCAGTATCTTTCATTTCATAAGCGGGAAAACCCTCGATATCACTACCGTCACAATTTGTCAATTGATTTATTGGGACAATCGGCATATCGACGGTTACAAAAAGACTGGATGAATGCTCAAAAGTACCATAGCTGTCCAGACAATAGCTTCGGTATGACATATACATCACCGAAAAAAATGTATCTGGGGAACGGGCTTAATGGATCGAAGCCCACTTTTGGTGAACTACTCTACTAAAATCAATATCTCAAGCTAGATGTTATGTTCAGTCCTGTACAATGATATACTTCTGACAAAACCAACTAGCTATGGTGTAACCTATGGTGTAACGAGTCTAAATGATGATGAATGAATACCTTCTAGTTGCCACCGTGTAGCAACCTTCAACGAGAATAATCCCGCCAGCTTCCGCCCTGATGTGTAAATCGAAGCAGCTAAGCTGATTGAGAGAAAAGTGGACCAAATAATTTATGACTAAAATTAAAGAAATAACCTCATAATATATTGATTATATTTCATGCATTTGTACATTCTGCCTAGCTTGTTGAACATTCTTCGTTTGTCACATGAACGCGTAAATCACCACCATAGAACTGTGTGGGATAGATTCGTCTTTTGTCATTAAACAGCCATACAAGTTTGCGAAGGAAGTAATAGTCATTTTAGTAAGCACTGTTTTACAAAGCCATATTGCAGTAGTTATGGACGTGACTGTATATTATACAAACAGGAATGATTACATACTATAAAAGTACCGTATAGATTGCGATTGGTTTAGTATAAGTAGTTTCCTAACTTGATCGCAGCTCTGGTAGAAAACATAGCTTCTCCTCATGGGACTGTCAGTTAAATGAGTATTTATTGAAACAATATTATTCTTTGTAGCCGTTACGAAGGGCCATTTGTCAAATAAATGTCAAGCTGTTACGGCAAATGAAATATTACTGAGGTCGAAACCAGCGACAGCCATAAGAAAAACGAAATGAGCTTTATAATTCACTCATAGATATAGTGGCTTTAATGTACAGCAAGATGTAGAGGATTTTGTTTTCATTGTGAAGCGAACAACTTGTAACGCCGCAGGGAAAAACATTAACGGAAGCCTGATTGTCCCTGGCAAGTAGGTTAAGCCGTCGGACAACTTAAACTGCCATCTAACTTGCCCGACGGGACTAGTCGTTTTTTAATTCCATTTTTTTGTTGGTCTTAAAGAAGCATAGTAAGATCGATCAGCGATTCCTGGGAACGTGCGCTCAGTTTACTGAGAAACAAAACTCCAATCATCTGTATGCGAACACCAAGTCTTAACTAACTGTGTTGCGAGACTCATCAACTCAGCGCATGATCGGCGATTCCCGGTAAATTCCGCGTTAGTCATATTTTCATACTATGACCAGGCAAGGTGATTTTTCAATCAGACAAGTAAAAATCAGGAGGACATGCCCGACTTGACGTTATTATATGATTGTCTGTGTTGTCTGGTCCATGTGAATACTGCTTTCACCATGGTGAGTAATGGGTGGTAGTATATAATGGTAGGAGTCAGGACAAGGTATCACACAATCAGTAGTGCAGACGCGTGATTGGATGAAATAAAGCCTTAGAAATACCTGATACTACCAGACATTGTATTCGTTTCTGATTAGCATGATTGATATAGCTACCAGGAACTCGAATGCAGTTCTGGTTAAAGTAATGACTTATGAAGGGACGCATGTAAAATAGACACTTCCAAATAATGGAGGGGCCATTAATTGACCAAGAAATTAGGACTCTTTTAACCAATCGATGCGTGTCGGTGTAATGAATCAGCCGCTGCTGGTGGGCAATGAGTACACAAGAGTCATGCTCATGCTGGAAAAGGTTATTGTTTGTTAACCCATCGCATCTGCTTTTCATTTACATCACGTGTGTACCATAATATTATATTCGCAAATTCATGATTGCCTTTCTAAATTTACTCACCCAATTCCTGTCTAGGCACATAAACAAGCGATACAAAAAGCCCTGAAAACCTTTCCAGTAAACATTAATTGATATAATAAGTTCTCAGTGGCCATCCAGAAATAACTTGCTGTTCCGTTGTAGGTTTTGACCGTGTTGACAGCTTTCCTGAGTACCATTTTCAATGAACCGACGAATAGCCTTACTTCGCTACCCACGTCACTCTCAAAAGGGGGGCAGGGGCATAGTACTATGGCGGGTTATGGGTGCGTTTGCGCAATATAGTCGACATTTGTATGGAGATAGGGTTATATCGCACGAATTACGATGCCATAGATGGATGAATGGAATAAACAATGGGTCCGTTTGAATAAGTTATATGAGTCAATTCTTCATTATGTCACAAAACGTTTTGTTTACGTCAAAGGACCCAGTAATACAGTAATTGTGTGAGGAGGGACTATAGTTGAAGACTAATGATATACTGCTACATATGGGTTACATTGTAAGAAGAGGGTATAGTCAGAAGCCCACATTCTACTACGAAAATGTGAAAGCCAGTGAACGCCCATGTAACATATACCCGCTATTCAGACGTCCGTGCAAACCAATAGCCACGTTGGTTCTAGGTGCTGCCTGTACGCATATGCATAGTACCATTGCATTTTAAAAGATCAAGCCTTTTACGACTTATGTTGGGAACATCCCAGTCGAACATATGCCAAAAGGGTCAAAACCAAATGCATCACAAACACTTAAACAATTGTTCAATCTATTTTCACTCTTGAAGCTGTCTCTATCACTACAGGAACAAAGCAATACCAAGTGGATCCCCATACGCAGACTCACAACTAACCCGACGTTAATCATTTATATAATAAGAAAATAATTTTACACATCGAGAATTCTATCGTTTATTGAATGAACCAACACTAACATTGGCAGCGATTCAAATGCTCGATGCACTAACGTTACATAATATGATATCATTGACAGTTTCAATTTCATGGTTTATCTTGTTATGCAAATGTCTACTGGTGAGATGAATTTATCCGTCGATACTGTTTCACAAACGATATTAAAGGAAGATTAGCCTAAGATTGATGAGGCTTACCATGGCGGATACATTGGTGCAATTTCAACAGGTTTCCTTGACGCTGCATATTCGAAGTCGTCTCGCCAGTGACATGGATTGCCAAGACACATTTACATACTGTAATAGCAATGTCTTAGTATATCTCGGTTACTATGTAGTCTGCTTCAAATGCACAGCGTGTCAATGTTGTCTTGCGAAAGATAATGATTATACGACTGGGTTAAAGAGCACTTCCATTACCGAGTAATGTGATTTTGTCTGTCAATGATCTAAAATCGGAATACTGGCGCTCGCCAAAGAATGCGACTGTCTTAAAAAAACAGTTAATTGTGCCAGTAAATTAGGCGCAGTGTGAGCAAGCTCTTTGCCCATAATATGAAAATGCCCAAAGCAATTTAATCAACAGTATGAGCTGAACAGGTAATCACTTTACGCATAAGATGAACTGATGTAGGTCACTCTGAGTGAGGGTAATTCATGGTGCACACAATGAACGCAGCGCCAATGGGACCTAATGGTTTAAATAGCTTTGCTAAGAATCTAGCATGCCATGCTGATGGTTAGCATGTGTATGTATTTCCAGGGAATAGACATATTGGATAAAACTGTGGTCTGAATCTGATTGTAAGCCACTCTAAATTTCTCGCCTAGATGGACCTTTTATACGGTATCTTTTCTTGTTATTTCCATTCTCGTGGGTAGATAACGTGGATCACACTTTTCTTGATATGATCGATTATATAACCTCGGTTAATTGAGATGCCAGTTTTTTGTAGAAAGACAAATGTGGATGAGTCACTCTAGCAGTACACGAGTCTCCTGATCAGCCTAAATTGCATAATTGATAACTACTAATGAGCTAGCAGTTCTAGCAAAACCTGCAAGGCCACATTCCCTAGCATTACTAAAACAACGCAATGCACTGTACATCAGTACATCGCAAAACACAAAGATAATCAAATATTCTATAACAAAAATAGGGCTGTAAAGCATTCCAACTGTTTGGATAAAATTGCCAGGTTATGTCTGCGTACTCACATTGTGGACTCAAAAGTAATTGTATCTGGGATAGAACAGCGGTAGATATTGGCTATGTGATCAATGTTGCTGAAATGAAAATGAAGTAAACCCCAGATTTACATTAATGACTTTTATGCATTTTGCATAAGCTTCAAGAAACTCGCGTAATTTACACCTGCTTAACATTGCATTAACTACCTTTGTGCAATGACTCTGTCCACTATACTTTGAATATTATAGCCATATACCTACAAAGATATTACGCACAGCACTTTGTCCTGACATGGGCGATTATAAAACCTCGTCACAGTCCATTGTTTGTAATTAGACAAATGAGGATGAGTTATACCAAAGTAGCAAAAGTCTCCGTTGTGTGTTGCCACCAGACTCATATTGCGCAATTGATCAATTCTGATGAGTTGGCACTTTTAGCAAAACTTGCTTCATCACGTCCAACAGCATAATTGACACAGCTTAATTTGTCATACGCCAGAAGGATAGCAAATTCTATCCATCTCGTATGCATTTGTTCTTAGCCAATATCCCCTCCCGTTGATATTGCTTCATAATGGTATATATCCACAACTTTATGTTTTTAGTTATGATAATTTTCTTTGTTCATCGTATTTGTTCGTTCAATGATGTGTAAACAATGTTCTCTTTACAGAGAAAACGTGACACTTCTTCATGTATCAAGTTACAGTTTGCCAGTTTGTCCGCAGATTTAGCTTGCCATGGCTGCTGACATACCAATCTTGTACAGTAGAATATTAATACGCACGAATCATCCACACATACATGATATTAAATGATCTTTACAATAAACAAACATAACTGGTGAACCCTCACAAACAAAATCTTAATTAAAAGTTAGCAAATATAAATTTCCAAGGATTCTTCCTTGATTTCCATGTTTCGCAAAGGCTACCGGCGAGCCAGAAGGTTTAAGGTAGAGAGAGTGAAATTAAGTAAAACTGTTTACGACATTACTATGATTATATTTCCTTCGCAGACTTGGTGCATCTGATAAATAAAATGGTGGAATAAGATACAATACGATTTATAATAGTGTTATCATAACATGCGTTCATGATTACGCCCAAAAATTCCCCTTGGGTGACAGATGAAAAAATATCGATTTATATAATATTTACCATATTCACAATAACTGTCATTTAGATTAAGTTTGTGAACGCAATGATTCAAATCAATATTTTTACGTACAAATCAATTGAGTTATGATTGAGAGTGATCAAATGAATAGCAGAGCAAACCATAATAAGAACAGATATCTATTTTGTAAGTTTTCCTTTATCAAGCACAAAATATATATGTACAACTTCATTGTTTATTTTAAAAATGTATGTAACATTACACATCGGCGAATAATGAGTTAATTTGCAACTTAAGAATATAACAAGGTGAAAGACGAGATTTGTACGATAAAATTTTATTCAAATAAATGATAATCATTAACAATATCAACATTTCGAGCAACATTTCATACATATGGAGCCATATAATAGAATAATTTAAATGTCGCATTTGATGCCGCTTTAATATCTCTAAATAATCGTTTCTTTCATATTATTCTAATAGCACGTTTTTGAAAGATATGTAGTTTGGATAATATTTATACAAGCTGCGTTTCCCCTTATAATGTTACTATAAGTAAGATATTGAAAAATATTGATACAAAATATATATTGGTTTGTCTATCCCGTTTCTAACTTTCTTGAGGATGCACATGCTTTTACACATTTTTCTGCTGACAAGAATAGAATTATTCTTCCACAATAACTGGCTATCTAAGGTAAGATAGAATTAACAGTGTCTATAGCAATTCTGTCAATAGCAATGTTATTAATTATAACATGGATCTATTTTTTCTTTCGAAATCACATCACCTTCTTGTTTACAGATCATGCTAGTATCAAGGTTATTGTTTCAGATCTAACCACGTTTAACAGGATGTGCTACCCAAGCCTAGTTAAAGCATATCACGATTAGCTGTCACAGAGGGTATTCACTCTTGGTCTATTTGATTCGCAGGAGAGCGTAGTTAATAGGTATGTGGCCGACACGTTAGCATCATGTGTCAGCTGAAGCCAGCACCAGCATCAAGGCCAACGGCAATCTGTTAAAGCCATAGATAATTTACACAGGCAACCGAGGATATGCACGAGCCACAATATATATAAATAAATATATATATATATATATATATATATATATATATATATATATATATATATTTATGTATATATATAAATATAAATATATATGTATATATGTATATATATATATATATATTATATATATATAGATATATATCTATATATATATATATATATATATATATATATATATATATATATATATATATATATATATATATATATATATATATATATATATATATATATATATATGTTTAAGCCTCAACAAGGCCATGTGGTTCCATTGGGATGGAGAAACTGTAAAGACACCTCATGGGGATATCGATGGTGTAGAGCCTTAATATAAGTGTCATGCTTTAATAGAGGCAAGATGTGGGTTTAATATGAACTGCTGCCCCCATAGTGACCACCATTGCCATAGATAAGGAGTGGCTGAGGCAAGAGCATTTGATCTTTATAGATAATTAATCACTCTTACTTAATGTGCGGATGCATATTTGAATAGGTACATACGACTAAGAGGTTCTTATGATTTGCGATATGTGCTTCGAGACTCAATAAGTATTCGCAAACACAACGGAAGGCATAATATTAGTGCGTATTATTGGTCACAGAACGACGTCAATGATCAAAAGAAAACACAATTAGCTTACTAAAATTCATTGCGTTGCTCTTATAATTTGCTTACAATTCGTAACCTGGGGATTAATGCTCTTGTTCGATTAATGTATCAACAGCAATGATCAGGCATCATTGTAATTACCTTTTATACTTTGTTATAATAGTTTAAATGCATATATCAAAATTTACAAATACCAAGAACACTTTAATAACTACACAGTTTTAATTAGGTTTTACACTCCATCATTTGGACGTCTACTTATATCATAAACGTTACACGCAATCAAATTTAATGAGCGGTTCCTGTGGCGAATAGTGGTTAACCGTCTCCTTATGTGTAACAACCTGACTAGTTACACGTGGCTCGGATGTTCACGTAAAAAATGGAGGTACCATCTCGGAAAAGAGATGTAAAGCATCATCTGAGGACGACTTGCTCCCTGGCAGTGACCCCCCCCCCCCCCCCCCCCGAGAGTTACACTCAATGCTATAGCACATAGCCTACTTGCTACAAACGATAAATTACACACACACACACACACACACACACACACACACACACACACACACACACACACACACACACACACACACACACACACACACACACACACACACACACTCTCTCTCTCTCTCTCTCTCTCTCTCTCTCTCTCTCTCTCTCTCTCTCTCTCTCATATATAATGAAAGAATTCCGATAACCAAATAACCTTTCAAATGCACATTCAAGTGAAGCTCCTCTGTCTGAGGTTGTTTTCCGCTATAAAACAAGCAAAAGGCGCTCGCATTGCTTGAACAATTGATACCCTCGCTCGAGAGGCATGTCACATGAGCCATGAAACAGATGGATTAATGTAAAACTGCGATTGCATGTTGCAGTAGTTATTGGCAGTAGGAAAAGCCATAATTTTATTGCAATAAAAATTACAAATTTACTTTGGGTAACCAGTGTAAGTCATGCCACAACCTTAATGGTTTGTTCAGGTATAATGAACCGTCGTTTGGTACATATGTGGAAACACCTATTCTTACTCATTACCTGGGGTAGACATTAACATTTGTTATTGGGACATGCGAAGGTCCCATACAAAGAAATTACACTCCCAAATTACAAAGAAGGTAGACTTCCGTCATCAGGCGACGATACCATGAAATCAACAAAAGCACAAGGGAATGTTGATCCAACGTCTCGGGGGACGGCGTCTGTTAAATATTTGGAGTCATATGATTGTCTCGCTCTGTATGTATCATCTGTGTATCTTCTGGGTAAAATAATTTGTGTCTGATGTAGTAGCATTTTTAGTGAAAAATGGAGGTGAGCTGTGATAGGCTAATTGGGTGCTTGGGGTCATTCGGGCTGATCTACAATTTCTTTAAGCTTTAATTTTGAGATCAAACGAGCTTATGTTAATTGTTATTGGAATTTACGGGAACCGAATGTTAACCTCAAAGGGCTGTACTTGTTAAACCGGGACTATCTAATCTGGCAACTGACCTGTTCGGAACATTAACTTAAAAGGATTATAAAGATTTATTTAAATTGGACAGCAATTAATCTATTACGAGTGAAAAGTGGTGAATTTTATTTGCCTAAATTGGTTTAACTTTCATGTCCCGAGTTCTCTTTTTTGCGATTCGGCTTTATGTCGATCGACTATTATTTCGTAATGTGTGATTATCTTGTCTTTGAACGAGTGAAACATTCACATTAAATGCCTGTCTACCGGCCTCAAACCACTCAACACACATTCTGAGCCCCCGAATCATACAATCTGAAGGGTGTCTATCAATTCATTCTGGCTTATTAAACAGACATGTAATGACCTAACACTCTTCTGCACGATACACATTCAAACATTGGTGCCACACAGATTCCTACGATAAACAATATGAAATAAATGTCGAAAATTGCCCGGGTAAACCTATCGAAAACAGTTCGCCTCTAGCAGCGTCCTCGCAGTTTACTATTCTCGATCATTAATGTCCGTGCTGTAGATGGTGATATTGAGTAGTCAACAACCTTCTAGAGCAAGGCAACTAGCCAGGGGTAGACTTCAACGTTTGTAGGCTTGCCAGAGACATGTGAAGATCTCGAATATAGAGTTTAAAGCTTCGCTAAGCTGTCTGGGGATTATGAAATTACTTGAAATACAACGCCGTCATCAGACGACAATACTATGAAATCAACAAAAGCACATGGGATTGATGATCCGACGTCTTGGGGTCGGCGTCTGTTAAAGACATGGACTCATTTGATTGGTTGAGGCTTTCATGGCTCCGAATTAATCAGAGAGTGGTTTTAAAGGACGCTATGGCAAAGCAAGGCACGGCGCCTAATAGGTGGCGTCTTCACAAATTTTCTCGGGCTGAAGCGCTCTTAGCGTAGCTATTCACTCTTTGGTTACAAGTTGAATATGTTCTACAAAGGTGGAGGTAAAAGATAAAAGATCAGCAGCGTATGTAAGAAAGAATGAAAGTCAATGAGTCTGCCATTATTGAGTTTTATGGCCTAGCAGAACTCTGTACTACCAAAAGCCTAACCGATTGTTCCCAAGCAGCGGCCTCTCATAGTATGATAGCAATAGATATCAGGAAACATTGATTTTATTAGTCATACCCAACACAACTAATCATAAAATACTTCGCGTTCTCTTCATCACTAACAGCCTTCTATATCACTACAATAA
Organism: Urechis unicinctus; assembly: GCA_034190875.2. Lineage (NCBI taxonomy): Eukaryota > Metazoa > Annelida > Polychaeta > Xenopneusta > Urechidae > Urechis > Urechis unicinctus. The sequence continues at coordinate 14,464,048 of CM067344.1, forward strand.
TGATATTGAAATTAACATGAAATCAAGTAAGAGCTCCGGGGATACGGAATTATGTATATCTTCCAAAACATGTACAATAAAAGGTTACTAGTATCCACCATTATCTTTATCAGCAGGTAATGTGTTTAGCTTGACAGAAGCTCGGCGTGATGTTGTTCTATCTTATGTTTGCGAAGCTTCAACGAGTCAAAAGTAAGCCGCCGTACAACTTCCCAATTCGCACGTATTACCCAATATACAAGCATTTTTTATTTACTATAGATATATCCCTTGACTTATAAACTCAGGTCACGGCGTTAGTCCGTGATTGACCCAAATACAACCGTCCGTCACTCAACATTGTTATGCGAATCTTGACAATATGAAACCGCATGACGACAACCTTCATATTTATATTAGATTTGGCCTTTCAGTTGCCTGGCTAATGTTAAGCCGTATATCGTTAAATAATTGGTGATGCAAGACTGACGACGACCTTGGTTAATCTCCCTTTGACCTTAAAACTTCAATATACTGCACTCCAATGTTATGTAATCAAAACATAGCGTCTGTTCTGATTACCACGATAGTCGTTGAAATGATAATTTTATTTTGAAGCATCGTGTAAATAATGAATTTATATGTACTTTACCTTAATTGCATATTTGTAAAATTATTTTTCTGTGCCACGGCGTATCTACCTTAACAGTATCCATGTGGGAAACGTAGCATAAACACATCTCCCAAAACAACACACTTGATATGTGTCGTTCTTTGGAAATATTTCTTAACCCGTATGTTTACGTTTATCCACAAAATTATATGGGTAGCTTTACCAAAGTAACTCCGGATGATATTATCTAAAAAGCTAATAGGACAAGTTATATGTGTCGTCATAAACATTTAGCGGCACCAATCCGTTGGGATTACTTTATATACTCAGGGAATAAAATATGCATCAGCTGAAAGAAAATAGACTAAATGGATTTAAGGCCGCTCTTTGTGAACTGCTCAGAGGTGGTGATAAAAGTGACGAGGGGAGCTATCTGGTCATGTTAAGCCCCATTGAATTATATCCTCCAAGCGATATCAACAGCAAAGAGGAACTCAAGCCATTTTTGCATCACATACAACAATGAGCCCGCGGCAGTAAGCACTTGGACAAGTAAAGATCAGATTATAGAAGTACCATATTATTCCTCCTCGTGTTGCCTATATTGCATGATTGATAACAAATAAACGGCGCTGTAGAAGACATGCTATTTTTGATGAAAAACGGCTCCTATATCAACCCTTGCCAAAGTACTGTGCATTTCTACGACGTTGTAAAAATCGAATTGCGAGTCGTTGTTCAATGGTTAGTGAACACACAGCTTCCAATTATTCGTTGGTGCAATCAACAAACAACAAACACAAGGGGACAATATAATATCCCCATGCATAAAAGTAAGGCCGTTCCGTTTTCCCACCTCATCATTCATCAGATGCTGAATGCACATGCAATTGAAATGTTTGCCGCTGTACAATGTCAGCAGTTATACAAAGAAAGGGACAAAAATCTGTACCTATTTACATTGCGCCAATCTTTTAACCGAAAGTATTTTCCGCTATTTTACTATCAAGTATGAAACGCAAGCGACATTTTGTTGGCAATTCATCGAAAGGCCATTGTAGGTTAAATCATGATAAATATTGATTTGATCAAATGAGGCATGAATATGGTCGAAGTGCACAGCAAAATGTCTGATGATGAATTCCGTTATCATGCTGCAATTGTAAATGTATAAGAGTTTGTATAATAACAATAACATTGTAATGATGCTGATTAGAACATCAGGTGAATCTAAATGTAACCATTGCAGATTCCGATTAGTTATAGGAAGAATTATTGCATCTCGGCATGGGAATGTTCCTCACAAGAGAATTTATGAAATGTTATTCGTAGCCGTTACAAAGGGCCACTTGTCGAATAAGTGTCAAAATGTCATAGGAAAAAAAATGATGGTGTTAAACCAACATCGTCTACAGCAACATGGCATACATATGACAAGCTCAATTAATCACGTGCGAACATTGCTTCCATGGTGCGGCTTAAATGTTTACCTACCTCATAACACCGTGATGGCATATTTTTATTTTCACGTTAATGACTCGTTATGCTGTACAACAACGGTCAAATAACATCTTTAATAATGGACTGACTGATAATATCATGAACATATTATTGAGGAGCCCTTGTTTCTTTCTAGATGACCAAGTTCGGTGCAGGAATTTGATTCATCACACTGCATGCGGATACACTGACCTGTTCTATTTGATAATTGTGTAAGGTTTAATTTATTTTCCTTTTCTGGTTTTGGTAATGCAGGCTAGGGTTTATCTTTACCTGAAATTTATGTTCGATGTTAACTCATTCCAAGAAGCTTTTTATAATTCTTTTGAAATTCATCGATATTTGCTGCAAATAATGGTAATTTCTGGTGTATTTCTGCATATTCCTATACAAGCAATATTATTTTTGCACTTCCCTGGGCCAATGCCGGGGTAAATAGAACTGATCAAATCACACAAACATTCCCTCGATGATGCTGAACGTGTAGTTGGGAAATATGGTCGCTTTTATGGGAGTGTTGCATTGTGTGGCATGCTTAGACAAACGGATCGTACGAGTGAGCAATCTATCTATATCTTCAAGATTAATCCTTCAAGATACTGGACATAACTCAGGTGACCACTAATCGTGAACAACTCAGAAATCTACCAGCACACCATTCCTTGAATATGACAACATCCTTGAAGAATTTATTTGTGATGCTTTAATGTCTCTTTAAGCATACAGTATGCTTGCTATCGTTTGAGAGATGCTGTAATCGAAGGCCGTCATTTCTTTGAATAAATATGTTGATGACAATATAATCTGTACATCCGCTTTCTGTGTACAATATCCATGAAAGAGAAACACCACCATTTTCAATGACAAAACAATTAAGTTCAGTGACTTGGCAGAGCCGCAGTTGCTTATGCCTCTACTTAATGCTAGTGGCCACAGTGATCCGCTGCACACATGCATGCTATAATCGTTTGTGCGTCTGTTATTATCACCAGGGAAAAACAATGCAGTGTCAACTCCTACAATTATGTTGAGTTACAGAAGTGTTTGCTATTTGGGCTTCATGGGCTGACTTTTTGCTTCTACATTTAGCATTTTTTAAGGCAACTGTTAATTGTGCTGCTGTTACCGCGTTGCCCCGATAACTCGCGCCATTCCGGAAACATTAATTGGAGCTGCGAGTCAAATGAAAGAGCGAGTTAACGAATGTGGGTCGAAAGTAGTGCCCTTAGCAAACAGAAGGAAATAAGCTTGGCGCGGCATCCGCCTTTTTGCGGGCTAAACTTGTCAGTAGGATTGCTATACGGATAACAAATGAATATGAATTTTATTAGATTGATTTTTTTAGAGATGATGGTCGATGGGAAATGCAAAATGAGCTGATTTCATTAAGTTGTGGGTTGGTTTATTTACGCCCTCAGCACCAAATGTTTTCTCATCTAATTCTCACCTTATTCCTATAGCGCCTCACCTCAACCAGGGAAGCAACTATTGATAGCGTGCTATTACGGATGGCGGATGTCAATAAGAATTCCGCTTTTGTTCCTATTTTGTTAAAATAACTCACTATTTTGGGTTACAAATCCGGGTCCAAGCCCTAAGCGTGAGTTATGCGACGCGAATTATCGGGGAAGACCTCTATTAAGTAAACTACACAACCGGTACAAGGAATCATATACATTTGTTATGAATATGCAATCGCTGTACTGACTGTGTTTCTGAACCAATATAACCGCAATGCGTGTAGCATCCATCCCATGTTTAAGAGACAGCCTGGCTTCCAGGCTGCTTTCTTGTTAACATTACCAGACACATATAACATTTCCACTGGCGTCGCCTCCCATTAGAGATGCCAAGTAGTCCTGTCTGGCAGACTGTGCCGAATGTTAACAGGGCTAATGTTGCCACTATGTTCTACATTGTTAAAGTTATAACGAAAAACATATCCGTTGTTTGATGACAAAATACAAAACAGACCCTTTGTTTTGAATCGGGTATCGGGTGATCTAGCAATCTAAGGTCTAACATACAATGTTGGGCTAAATTGTGAACATACAAGGAGATAAATTTAGATGGATGATTGAGATTTGTGTTGCTTTCGACAAAGAAATGACTTTGTTTATATACCTCTGTAATGTGGACAACGATCGGTCTGAATGTTGTCCGCGGTCTGCTATGTTAGAGCAAGAATCATGGTTGGCTTTCAGGATTCGCAAATTAGGCATGAAATCAATGGCACAACCTATAAATAGCACATGCATTGTGTCAACGAATGTAAGGTATCAGTACCTTAATGCATATCATCCCCACAACGGTTGCCTCCAAATACACCTGCCTTTTGCTTTAAAATATATGACCGACAAGGGATGGTGTTCTCAAACACGAATTGAATAATCCTCGCTGTTGGTTGTTTCCATTAAAATATTCATTGTCAGCTATGTTGTGAAAATAGAATTTGTACTGCAAACCAACGCACGCGATAATGCAAAAGGCTCACATAGGATTGACATTATATTGTTAACCGCTGGTCATTGTGACATTACATTATTTTGAACCTTTGACATTGAGTTATTTGCTGCGATAAACTCACCAATATGCCATAGCCAATCTATGTCTGCAATACGATGCTTCTGCACCCAAATCAGCGCTTTAGGCTAAAGAGCTCATCCTATCGTCTGCTGCGTAATTCTATTCCGCGTCGTCGTGTATCAAGTATATATGGCACAGCTGTATAGGTCTTCATACATCAATGGTGTTTTATTCGCGTTGATTTTCATTCAGACTTACAATAGATCCATTTTTCATGAAGCTGTTATTGAATATACAGGTAACCGGTGACCATCCAGAAGTATCCCTTGTAGTTTATAATCTCGTTAACCAAGACTTCTGTTTACCATTCACCGACAAATGATCTTAAATTTTTCAACTTAACATCATTATACACAGTACTAGGACGGGATTTGACTACGTCTGTCAGGTTTTGAATAAAGGGTTCGCACCACTTAAAATTAATTACATAGATAGATGGAAGGATGAAAGGAATGAGAGATGGATCCGTTTCAAAAAGGAAAATGCGTTAATTCGTTCGAACATTATAAGTAGTTATAGATCAGATGTTGTTTATTTCCGTAACTTGTGTGGTTGATTCTGTCTCCAAACTTTGTTGATGTATACTTCGTCAATTGGCAACCAAATTCATCAAGCAGATATTGAACCTATTCATGTGAAAATAAGGCTTTATTGTGAAACACATACAGGAAATTGCCCGAGTAGCAATTTAAGTTTGGATTAGTTAAAATTCGCCACTGGTGGGTTCCTTGACATGCTCTGTCGACCTGCTGCGTATAGTCACTATATCAATGCTTGATTACGTTACAATACAATGTAAAATAATGCAGTTGCATAATTGTGTAAAGAAAGTCTATATGTATAAGATGTATAATGTACTGCTACCTGAGGTCCTTGTCTGGAAGACGCGGGTAGCAGTCACCCGCACCCGCTGCGTTCGTGTGTCAGCCAGTGGTCATCCATGTAACTAATGTGTAGTGGTTCAGACGTAAGTGCCAATCTATAACCATGTTGGCGGGTGTATTATATTACAAAAATACGAATTTCTCAGAGGCGCCGTTGTCTTGTCGTAGCAGACATGCTATTTCAAAATCCAGTATTGTCTGAATATATTGCTTCAATGATGATAGAACCTTATCCAAATAAACGCAGCAATTGTTTGAAAAAACACACGACCATAAACACCTAGCCGCTTGTAGCCCCGGTTGGACGGTCATATAGTGTTATAACGTTCGGCAAATAAGCTATCAATCGCGATGATACAAATTATGTTTCGAGAAGCCCGCGTTTTATATCAATGATCTGTACTATCGTATCTATATGGACCGAGAATCAGGATTAATATCTCGTGTCTCGTACTATTTTGGTTATCTGCTGTAACGTGATTGTTTATCAATTGTCACATAAACCTTGAGAATTGTAAAAGAAAAAAAAAATGTCGGAGACGCGAACTTCCCTGGTGGGGAATATTGTGTTCATATGTGCGATATAACCTTATCCAAATGTGTCTGTGTGTGCAATGTGTTGAAAACAAAAATGTGTGTGTGTGTGTGGGGGGGGGGGGGGTGTGGGGGGGTGTGTGCATGAGCGTGTATAGGTATGTGTTGTGTGCAAATCGCAATTATTCTGTGGTATGTCGTTGCTTGGTATATTCTAAAGCATTCCCAAAAATATATATCACTCGGTGCAATTTAGGGTATGTGAGTTGTCCATATTATATTCAGGCCATATGACAGTCAAATGGACCGTTCAATAATTCAGACCTAGTTGTGAGGCCCTGAGCCCAGTGAATCGTGAATGTTGTACATTAGGGATTTCGGCTAAACACAAAACCCATTATATAGAACCCAGTAAGTCAAATGAAAGAAAGCCGACCTGCTAAGTAATGAATGAGTCTCGGCGGATTAATGTTTTTTTCTATTGAATGGGCTAATTCAACAGCCTGGGCATGGGGTAAAACTTTTTCTTCCATCATCGATCGCTGCCTTTCTAACAAAGGTTTAGCTATAGATCGTTCTACATGGCTTAGTGCCTGAACAGGTTGCCTGGATCGACTGAAAACATCAAAGTATTAATAAGCACATCAGAGGATACGTTTACTCCCAGTGCAGCTGAATTAAGTAGCTCTTCCCACTCTAATGTTATCAATGCATTACCGTTGAACTGCCCTTTTTCAAATGTGACAGCTTCATAATCACAGCACAACACGTGACAGGAGACACTCTCTGACAAATACAAAGACGAAGGATGGCGTTTTTTTACACCGAACAGGATTGTATAATTTTCATCACTTAAGCTTCAATATTGCTGGAGGAGAGCATCCCGGTCGTGTTGATGGCGTTGGCTAAGTCCTGATTGCTTCTGTTTGACTGTTGACTTATGAACCTTAAATGACACAAGGCACTTATTGTTGTGTATCTCTAAGTCATCTCATAACGTCGTATTTTCGCACTTTTGGGTATAAAATAAAACAGTGCTCTGATGTTTGCGCAGTAAGATTCATTTCCGAGCAACAGAAAAACTTGTTTGCATCAGCTTAAGTGTAGATTTATAAGAGCAAGTACCAGGAACAGTCGACAATCAAAGCAAGTTGCATTTTTGAAAAAAAAAGCATTAACTTGAGTCTGAAAATGAATATCAAATTAGGACCGACGTGTGATCTGGTAAAAGTCTGGGATATTGAAGTGAAATGGTTTAGTCAGTAGCATCGATTAACGTAAATTGGTGATTCTATATTCTCCAGCAGTCAAGTGCTGCGTTGTGTTAAACGAGCTCACTCCCTATGAGTCATTGTATATAATGGAAAGAATCGAATTCTGGGGCAGGTTGTTTTTCAACATGTTTTTCTTTGATGTGAACATTATGATGACTCATCGGGTAACAAGCCGCCGATAGATATTGTCGATGCAGACGATGGATGGATGTGGTTCTCCAATACCCAGTTTACGTGTTATTACATACGATACCTGTTTGGAATAAGCAAATCTATGCGGCAATAGATATCGATGCGTGGAGGCGATACCGATACAGCAAAGTCGACCGCCCTGTCTACGCAAAGCAAATGTTATTGATCCCAGATGCAATCTACCTTAACGGGAAAGGTCAAGGTGGTTTACCTTCCATCTGAATGCGTGGGACAATAACAGCAATGGGCAAGTTATATTATCGTCTCTTCTGGGCGACGTCGTGCACACAACGGACAATATTTGTGGGCTATGCCAACCAGAAAAGCTTACACGAAGCTATAACACATTGCATAAGCTACTTAGCAAACCATAAAGGACTCCAGCCACCTCGGATTTTTTAGGAAATAAAACACAAAAAACCAATGCAAACAACACTCCGCTAAATTGAACGATGGACTGGGCGTGAATGAGACGTGCCCTGGCGTCGATGACACAGCGAACAGAGCTTATGTGAACGGCAGGTTCTTTGCTGTGTACCTAGTCGCCCACCTCTGGCACAGGTTGTAACAATCTAATGTATTGCGTGTTGTGACGACGACCAATGCTATTTTGCTGATCCATGATGTGACACAGTAAAGACGCATGATCGGATCTACATTATTTTGAGTATAGCATGATCACAGCAGCTGAACTCCGAAGTTATGGTGAAATCTTCTCAGGGTACTCTCGTAACAGCAGAGTTAGTCCACTTGATCACTGGTACTCATTCAAATGTCTAATGCTGCTCTGATCGCCTTACCGTAGTCGATTCCAAGCATCAAATACAATTACATACTCATTTGTTCGATAATAGTATTTTTTTCTACGGATGAATTGATTTATACAGCCTATGTAAGTCTACATACTTACGTTGAGGATACCATTAAGACCTCAGATCATCTGAAGAGGCAAATAAATACCAGCGAGAACAGCTAGATATCTTATTCTGTATATGTATTAAACTAGTCACCATATTTGCACTCACATTTCATCCTATTTAAAAGGAATACGGTAGACATCACCACGGATGATATAAGACCTTGTGTGCCATGAGGTGCATGGTGGTGCCGCGAGGTGCATGGTGGTGCCGCGAAATGTATGGTATTGCCGCGAGGTGCATGGTGGTGCCGCGAGGTGCATGGTGGTGCCCCGAGGTGCATGGTGGTACGCGAAAACAAGTTTGCCTGTGACTTAGTCATACGAAACACGTTGACATAAACCGAGGTTGAACATATCAGGGATTTGAGAAGCCATAGATGTTAGATAATTCGAGCTTTACATGGTACCAAGAGGGTATATGAGACTTAGCAGCTGAACAAAAACTGAGGAATACGCAATAAAGATGTCGAATTCCCTCATTCTACTGTAATCTCCCGATTGCCTCCATGGGTGACTTGGCGGCAACGTTTCATGCAATTGGTCATCAAGGAGGGTGCCAGCTATAGTGTTGTATTACAGGCAGGCGATGGAGAGTGAAGAGCTTACACAGACGAGGCGGCAAGCTTCTGTAACCGGGGCGCTTGGGATTGACCGTTATCGATTTTAGACCCTAAAAGCGCTCATGGTACGATAACTGCCTGGTGGGGAATGAAAAAGGACATATGTGTGGTATAAGATTTTGCAGTTGCCAATCCGAAACGCAAATGCACACATCATGCATACATACATACATACATACATACATACATACATACATACATACATACATACATACATACATACATACATACATACATACATACATACATACATACATACATACATACATACATACATACATACATACATACAGACAGACATACATACATACATACATACATACATACATACATACATACATACATACATACATACACATACATACAGACATACATACATACATACAGACAGACAGACATACAGACATACATACATACATACATACATACATACACATACATACATACATACATACATACATACATACATACATACATACATACATACATACATACATACATACATACATACATACATACATACATACATACATACACACATACATACATACATACATACATACATACATACATACATACATACATACATACATACATACATACATACATACATACATACATACATACATACATACATACATACATACATACATACATACATACATACATACATACATACATATACATACATACATACATACATACATACATACATACATACATACATACATACATACATACATACATACATACATACATACATACATACATACATACATACATACATACATACATACATCGCGAGTTTTGGGGTGCTGAATTTAAACGCTCACTTGTTTTGCTGAATCAATTGTAATTTACATCTATGACAATGCAAGCACAGAACAACCCGCCATCGAAGAACATATCACATTTCCTCGCAGAGCTTACTTGTTTTACTAAATCAATTGTAATTTACTTCTATGACAATGCAAGCACAGAAAAACCCACCATCGAAGAACATATCACCTTTCCACGCAAAGCCATCCAATATTTACGGAAAACATGTATGTGTGCATGCAACGCTTGATTTGATACTGATAGGAAGAGAAACATGCTTCATTCCATCAGCGCAAAACTGTCGCTTGGTTTCGTGCTGCTAAGGTTGGTGCAAGCAGTCATTTTATCACGCCATGATTCATACTAATATAGTATACAAATTCACTTTACGAAGCCACATTTAATGCAACTCACGACAGAGATTCTGCCGCCCTCAATATGGAACACTGAGATCAAGTATGCTCTCCCTAATTCACATTGGCAACTTATATTTGCTTCCAGGAAATGCATCACCTTTGCAGCCAGTGAGAATCACGCCATGACTTGTCTGTTCTAGTCAGGAATAACGTCGTTTTGGACATCCATGGTAATATGTGCCCCTTTCTGTTCCCTATTCAAATACTAATGCAACTCATTGGGCGGATGAATGAATATGTTGTGTAGCCGTATTTCCTCAGGACAGTATCGTATATCCGATACTGGTCACTTGTACTACATAGCATTGTAATACAATAGGCTTTCTTCTTCACCCGACGTGAATATATGCAATCTGTCACAAGTTGTCATTTTCATTACCCTTCCGTCATAACACTTTAATGCGATTCTTTCCCCTCCCCTCTCCTTTACTGGCTTATTTGTTTGTGGCATCAGTTTATCATGGAAGATGATTGTTACTTGGGCACAAAGAGTGTGCCAACTGTTTGCTGGTTGAATTTTGTCAATATAAGCGTAAATGAATGGTAATATATATATAAACATATTATTTTAGATTACAACCACTGACTGTTCGCTTCTGTGTTTCAATGTAGGGTTTTTTTCAAACACAAACAAGTCTGAGCAGGTGACGTCTCCAAACACGCCAACATTAAAAGCTGAACCCTTTTTTATTGAACATGTTACAATGAGTTAAAAAGACCTAGTCCAGTTGTTAAATGCAATGTCCATCAAGCATAACACAACAAAAACCTCACAATCCGCACTGATCGCACTGTGTGTTTCTTAGAACCTCTCCAGATGCTTTTCTGAAACAAAGAAACAGAGTGAGGATGACATGACTTTGATAACGTCTGTATATGTCAGTGTGATTATTGTTCATTGAGCAACAGGCAACAGAGAAGAGCAAAACACAGGGTTATTACGATTTTGCTATTGAGCATGCCAAACACCTGGGTAGGCAACTAAAATTAATATAGTTTAATGCGACGTTACTGTTTGACGGCAATTATTGTCGTGGTGCTTGGTAAAATGCCGAGATGTTTTGGGACCCCACATGACAGCTGCAGTTTACCCTTACATCAGGTGTGTCGATATTCGACCGAATAAGCCCAACATATAGACGCGTTGGTTAACCCTCGACTAAAATAACCTGCCCTTATACCTTCTCATATCAGGAAGCACACAAACAAAGGAAGCCATAGAGAATCCCGCCTATAACTCCCAAGCTCATCAGATGAATCATCACAAATCACGGGCAGCTTAAACATTCAGTCCTTAATCCATTACTAATGATAACTTAAAGAACGTATTCGCGAGTAAATTCAAAACTCTCTTTAGGGAATCACTACTTAAGACCGAAGCTATTAATTGGTTTTGACGTCGTCATGATTGGATGTAATTGTTTTCATTTTCGGGGAAAAGATAAATGAGAAAAAGCAATTTTTGCTTAAAACTGCCTTATGGGCTTCTCAATTCGCCAGAGACAACAAAGTAGCTTCTATTTGTTGGTTCCCAATAGAAATCGCCGTTGACCTCATACACTTTGTTTAAGCTGCTTCGTGCTTAATACTTATGAATTGTTAAGATTGAAAAACAATTGATTTTTAACTATAACAAACGATTCAATATGTAAGTTAGAAAGTTTTCGGAATGAAGCATTTGTTCCGGTAACCACACCACGTCCTTGATTTCTTACTTAACTTACTATATGTCTGCAATACATTTACTTCATGAATAGTGTCATTGCATTAGATTGGCAATGCAAATTAAGGAATTAAGTTCCTTCAGTTTTGTTAATCCATAACGAACGTGGTTGCTCACAGTAATCAAATGGCTACATTTACATTGTTTTCATGGTATATCCACCCTACCCCCGTTCTATCATGGCAAATCAATGTAGGGGTGGGGGGGGGGGTTTACAGCATTATTGCTTCACAATCCAACTGACAGGTGAGGGGCACTCAATACTGCAATCGACAGTGTCGCACAGGTTCATCAATTATGTAATCGTCATGACGTTAATTCACTCATAAATACTTAGTATCATGCTAATCGACATATATTGTTTATTGAAACGAATAATAGATTCGTCAATCATGCGTCGAATCCAGACCCCGGTAATCGTGTCGAGTCGTCTCAATTGACCTATTGCGCGGCAGTTGTACAAGCTTTCATAACAGTAAACCATACATGCGGGCTGGTATTCAAACTGACTTAAGATATAATAAAGCGTACGTGTCAATTTCGAAAACGGAAACTATTTTGGCCACCAAACAGGACATGATGTTGTGATTAAAAGCCTGAAAAAAGTCAGTCACTTGTTCTCGTTCAAAATGTGTCCTATTACACCACACAAGTTGAATGACCCCCTACGTAAATTCAAACTTTACACGATATCACGCCATTATGGTCAAGATATCTATTTGCACGATGGCTCTTGTCAGTACTGCATAAATGTACAGGTTTTATTCAGTCATCGGTTACTATTACTATTGTGTGCTTATGCGACAAAAGCGCCCGCTGACCCTGAATACCTATTAGGCAAGCTGTCATATATATCATACAATAGCCATCTCCAGGAATTCGACAATTCCAGTGAGTAAATAAATATTTGGACGCATCAAGACGCACCAATATTTTCGGCGGGGGTGCGTGGGGTATGCTACTGCATTGGTAATGTCATCGTACGTACATCATTTGTATTTCCCGATGGAGAGAATGTCGTATTAGGTGCCTCAGGGATGTATCCAGATAATGGGCTGGTGTGTTTCCCGGTGAACAATTACTTGTATAGACTACAGTAACAAACCCAGAGAAAGCTACTCTTATACCATCATCGCATGAATAAGACCCAGGCACCAAATATGTCCGGGCGAGCCTGTGCATATAATTATTTCAACCTTCAAGCCATTCAGTACAGCTGCATCGACAAAGTCGTTCATGTCGTGGGAGAATGATGGATACAGCGTGTGATTATAGATGCACCCGTCTTATTCCAGAACTACGGTGAAGGCCCCGAAATTTGATGGATACCGATTATTAAGGAAATCAAATGCGATGATAAAGTTATGTCCAGATATAATACGGAGTTGCTGAGAGTATCTTGTCCAAATAATAGGAACAGCGTATTTTGCAATAATATATTGCATCAAATCGCCGAAATAATGCACCTTTAAGCACTGCACCGTGCATTATCATTAGCTGTTATGAGCAATACGGACAAAAATTATTTGTCTGGCTTGTGGTCACCTGGTTAAATATTGGGAGTTTGGTGGGTCGGAAAAACCTCCGGGTAACAGCGTTACCTGTCGCGTGTACTGGTCAAAACAGCCTACACAGCCGATCAGCAGCTGTGACGGAGAATAGAATAAATAACCCGCAAAAATACCGGTAAATATGTGGGGAAACGATTTGTTTGAGCGGTATGAGTATAACTGCATTACCGTAGTAGAGCAACATAGTTAGCGAGGATATTTTCGCATTGTAATTGATGCAAACAAACCAATACTTGATTCATTGCTAAGGAAGGAAACTTTGTAACCAATGGAGCTCAACAGCGAAATATTTCCCTTATATCAAGTCCTCTGTGGCTATTACGCGATGACGAAGGTTTCTCTACCAATGCCCCAAGCATAAAAGCAATCTCTGAAAATGCTTTAGTGCCCTGTGGTGCACAATAATCGGTTATGGCTGTCCTTGAAGACGATCAGAAATACTGCTGTTATGATCGGGAAACTATCAAGACGTTGAAATGGCTGGAGCATCTTTCAAGGTGTACTTCTGGAATCAATTAAATGTTTTATTATCTACACTTCCATCAACTGAAATGATTTGAAATGATACGGAAGGCTTAAATTGCACATGGCGAGCAGTTAATGAACTAAAAATGCTCATATGAAAATACAGAATACTGAATCTTCGTTATGGCACTCGTGTCAAAACCATCTGGAATAGTTGGTCACTAGAGTATTATCTAGTATTACCATTTAATCAATCATAGATGATATGTTATGTTTTTATCGGTTGCATGAACCAACAGGCGCGACAAATAATTGACATGTTCCCCCTAATATACAATCATGTTGCCATAACTTATTGCAGCATTTCAAATGGAGAGATAAAACTGCAATGATGTTGAAGAACAATGAGAGTTCATAATATGTTCTTAGTCTTCTCAGTCATTTTGACCGACTAGCTGCACAGCAAGCTTATGCACAATTTAGTATGAAAACCTATGCAGCTCAACCGTCCAGTGCAAGTTTATCGTGGTGTACACTAATGAATGGTGTTTTATGAAAGAGTTAATAGCTACGTTGAGCTGCGTGACGATTATGCAATTACACGAAAGACACCCCCGACATCACGCGACGATACCATGAAATCAACAAAAGCACACGGGACTGTTGATCCAACGTCTCGGGGCTCGGCAGCTGTTAAAGATATAGGGTCATCTGATTGGTCGAGGCGACTACAGCTCCAAATTAATCAGAGAATTCCTCGTGGTTTCAAGAGACGCTATGACAAGACGCTATTACAATAACACTTTAGCTAACTGGTGGCGTCTTCACATATTTCCTCGGGCGGAAGACTCGAAGCTATAAACTCTTTGTGGGTGCTAGTCTGCAGGAAGCAATATTGACATACATTTTCAGCAATTCTTCTTTGGCTTCCATGGATAATACAGAATTTGTGAGCTATTTAACATGATACAGGAGTAGTGATATTTCTGACCCAGAATGTCATTTGCAACAATGTGCTATCAATATTCCTGCTTGGTCGGTATGGGTGTAGGGCTGATCCAAACAAACCCAAGCTATACAGAGTCGACTCTCTAATGAATACACACACTGCCAGAGCAATTTCAAGTGCAAAAGCAATTGTTATGTCGGGTGGTATGCTTGAGGTCATCGCCAGCGCGAGTTGAAGCTTGATGATGCGTTCTTGTGGGGATCTTGCTGTAGAATACCTGTTTTTAGAAAAATATAAAAGATCGTACCTAATGGTAACATACGAATGACGATAATTGAGTGGAATGAGAAATAAATTGCATAGTAAATAAACAATGCGATGTAAAAAAAATACAAAGGACTGAAGTCTAATGTTAATGGATGATTCAGGTTAATGTCGTCATGCGGAATAAGATTCCATTGCAATATTTACAAACGATAGAATTACAGTAAAATGAATATCACATAATCCAGCTAACGTGCTTCCTGTTGATCAAAAGCGATCCACAAATGCTTCTCAAATTGACATTCAAATAAGCATGTTGAATTAATATATTATTTTCCAAAACTCACCATGATCAGACGATGCACATTTTGTAAGAATAATGATATTTTGCATACATGGCCTGATGGACTTGACATGGATGCTGCTCCCTGTTTGCACATGTAATCGAGTGTTGGCCTTGCAATATGCTACATGTGACGCATGGTAATCAGAAGAAGTAATCTCTCTGCGGATGTATCATTCACTTTTCCCATCATATATCGGATGCTGCTAGCATGATGCTCGATATTCTCTGACAGAGACGTAGCAGAGTAAATATTCAATGTTAGTCCTTCCAGGAAATTGCCAAACGTGAGAGTACTCAGCAGCTCGTCATCATATTTGTTAGTAGAGTACATTGGAGGTTAAAAGTAACTCGCGCTACCCAGACTATGGTAAGACATGCTGTGTCAAACTTGATAACATCGAACGAGGTAGGCTCTTACGGTATATTGTTGGCTAAACTTAATTAGCTAATAGACAATTGCTTTAGTATTCCTTGGTATTCCGAACCGATGTTTAAATCATGGCATAAATCACAATGCTGAAATAACAGGAACTTTTGTTTCAAAACTTACTTCATGATTCATTAAATGATATGTGTTAAATCATTAAATTTACAGCATAATACATTTGTTTTGCTTTTTCCTCATTATCATTTATGCAAATAATCTTTATCAGTACAAAGCAATTATTTGATAAACCTACAATTGCTCAGGTTATGGAAGAATGTTGTTTCTCAGTTCTGGCATTGCGCCAGCAATGTCATTTATAGCTTCTCCTGCTCAACTTGCGTTCAACGGCAAAAGAACCCCCATTTACATATGCTGTTACATGCAGACGATGAATTGCTGGAAAATACCCGAGAACGTTATCGCGTCACATTAGTTCATGGAAGAAAACTTATTGTGCAAATCACGAAAGTTAGTGCGTATGATGACGCAATGCTTGAACAGCAGCGTTCATGATAAGACATACCTCAGACGAATTGGCATGGAATGTTAAGAGCAAATGATGGTAGATTTTACGGTAGTTATAGTTAACAAGGGAGGCTACTGTGAGTGGTCACACAGAACATATAAACGGAATGTGTACTTCATAGATGTAGCCTAGCGTCTGACAAGTACAAATGATGACCAGAACAGCTGAGCCACATTTACTTGATTCTTACATCTGTTTAATGCCATGGTCGGTATTCGAATACTGTTATAAAGACTTTGACTAGGAAACGACATCTTGCATCAGATTAAATGAGATAAAGACATTTCGCATCCTGGATCATCGATTTGGAATCATAAGACTCTTTACAGTTGTATTGGTGTATAATGGCCGCCTTCTCCCTGGCGATATCTGTCGATGTTATATTATGATATATAAAAAATCACTTGAAACCCAAACACTGTGGGGTGTGGGATTATTAGCTTGGGTAGCATCAAGCTTTGCAAATAAGTGACACATTTCTATTGATTTACAAGATATCGACGGGTTGTGTTGTTACTTAATGGTTTGGTTGAAAGCGAAACGACAAGATTCAATTTGGATTACTTGGCTGCTAATTTTTTTTAAATCATTCGATAAGGTACCTTTGGCAGCATTCCAAAGTATATCTTTAGTTATCGTTGATCAAGCAGTGAATAATAATGCTGTAACTTCAAAGAAGGTCCATATAGAATAACAAATAAACTAATGATACTATTTGACCCGGCACTGTTAGTGAATGATCTTTACTTATTAACGCATTCCCCACCATGTTATATGAGAGAAAGCCGACCTGACACACAGAGGATGACATGTGGCGGTTACATGCCCTTTTCCATAGTTCATTCAACAGGGAAGCTGACAAGTCTGGAAGGATCTACGCATGTCGGTGGCCCTCCAGCAGTACCATGGGACTTTATCGGTTTAGATATTACTTATATGCGCAAGTAGAACACTGAATAGCCTTGTACAACGGACTTTTTATGTAACTCAAAGTTGAAGTGAAGTTTATCTCTCCATAAGTGTTTGCGTACCATAAGACATTTCAAATATCAGTCGATTTGGGTTACCTCAATTCAAGAAACGGCAAGATAAAGTAAACAAATCATTCGGGAAAACATTCACGATTTTCCACATAATCAAAAAACGCCTATCAGCTCATCTGGTACCATCAGGACTCTGAGAAAGCACTAAATGATTATATCAATGAGTAATGGCATCATATGAAGTCTATGTGAGCAGATGCAGAATAAAACTCAGTGTAGCCATTCAATGAGACATCCGTCATCATGAATGATAGACGAGAAGTTATTCATCCTTGGGGATGCGTATATTGACAGACTGGGGTGGGGGGGGGGAGGGGGTGGTTTATAACATTCGACATGAGGCACAACATGATGGTGGCATAATTTGTATCGTCACATGGCGCTAGACAAATATATTCTTTCGCCGATAAACGCAGTGACTAACAAGACCGAATAGTCAATTGGTCGCTACTAGGGCATGTTTAAGAAGGAAAACAATCGTGAGCATTTTAGTACGAGGAGAAAATTCACGTGCTATTCAGTGCAGCGCTGTGTCGTGTTTTATTAGCTCACTGCTATATAAATCTTCGTATCCCATAGACGGAATCGAACTTTTGGGGCAACACACTTTTCATCAAGTATTACCTCGACTAGCAGTCTCCTCTATAACAGTGATGTAAACAGCCATATATCTATAACATGCGAACGCAAAGCATGGTGACTCATGATTTCAGATGCTGCCGATGAATATCGCTGTTGTTATGAGCCCTCTCACGGAACGGGATACATCTGTCAGCTGATATTATCTGTGATACGAGAGCGGCACTATGAGACATTGATAGTCAATTAATGACAAGGAAAATACATCAACCACCCTGTCTGCATAAATAATGATTGAGAGGCAAGTTCATAATCGATATACGAATTTTTCCTCGAGAATATTCTATCTGACCTACAAAGCTTGAAAATCAGTGTTGCTATTATTAGCTACGATCTGGTAGCTGATGTTTTTTGTGACGTGATCATCCATCATGTGTTAGTTTGATACAGCTAATATTGGTAAACTTTGTATCATCAAGGAATCGTCCGTGGAGTTGCCAGTTAACAATCCCATTTGTTCTGTAACAATGCAGCACGTGCCCCTAACGTCTTGGCTTGTTGTTCAAGATATTCACAATTGTCGCCTAATTTTATCCACTTAATACGTCAGCCGTCATATAACCAATATGATTACTGATTGATTAATTGATCGATTGATTGGTTGATTGAAAGATATGGTGATTGATTGGTAGATTGATCGACTTTTCCATTCGCTTTTTCGCTACAAAGAAAATGATGTACTGTTGATAAAGGAGCAATTCCATTATGGAAATAGCACCTAAAGGTGGAGATTTTGTAATGGTAATTCTTGAGGATGGGACTGCACCTTTCAGTGTAGCTACCGTGTTATGAAATTATCGCGCCCAATGGTGCATTAACATGGCGCTGTGGCGTTTTATCATTCAATCACGATCCTGTTGGGCCAAACAATGGAAGCTGACACGTCAACGAGAACATCGCGGTTGTGCTGAATCAGATGTGACTTCCCTTAATGCTTGCCTGGTTTTGCCAAATCATCATTTACGGTACAACCTCTACCTTCACCGTATGTAGCTGATATCGCAGCAATACATCATGCGTGTATTAACAATATTATATTTGATGCATCTTTTCTGTAAATTGTGAACAGCGTCATATATAATGCTGAGTCTGACCATACGAAGCAAATATCACGCCGATAAATTGTCATGTTGCATTGCAAAACGTTCTTTTCCGTAGGATATTTTCTTGGATAAGGCATTAGCATCCCGAGCTCTGGTGTCTAGTTGTGATTAGTGCGTCTTCATTGATAGGCTGGATGTGATGATGACGATTCAGCTTAGTCGCATTGGCATCATTATTAATACACTCACTCACTAACATTTGTCAGCCTTTTAAACCGATTGACAACAAAATCATTTGCTATTTAACATTTCTAAACAAACATTTTATTTATCGCTTGCTCTACAAAGATCACATACGCCAATTAGCCACATCGTTCCCAACAAATGTATGTGAACTCGACTGCGCGCAATGACGGTGCTAGATATGATGAGAGTAGCGGTCTGTTCAAGCGAGTCAGCATTGGTAAGGAATTTGTTGCTTGGACGAAAGGTGCTCGAGTGTATGAATGACATTTCAATATCGCGTTGCATCCATGTTAAGCTTGGGCATTGCATGAGTTACATGGAATATCCAAAGCTACCAAATAAGGAAAAAGGGAGGATCTACTTTAGCTTTCGACAGTGTTGTTCAACGATTATTGAATGTAACGCCATATGAGGGTCTCAACCATAAAAAATCGGATTTTCAAAGGCCCTTAAAATACCTAGGATCACGGATTGGACTCACGGTTAAGTATCCCAAAAGCAGAAGATAATCGGTATATGTAGTTTTGTTCATAACAGATTTTTATGGTTGGTAATGAAATGCACATTTTAATGGATTTAAGTTCGCTCCGCGACAATAAACGTAGGGAGCTGTACGACTGGCAGGTCATGTTCAGCCATATAGAATTATGTAATTCATGTGATAGCACAGAAGAACCCAATGTGCAAAAAGCTTCGAGATGAGGAATATCCAACCAGCTATCACCTCTAACAAACTGTGCCAATCACAAAGGACAAATATCCCACTGGTTATCAGCCTGCTACACACCAGCTAGTAACCTATTTAGTAATCCTATCTATCTAGCACATTATAGAAAAGCATGGCTGATTTGGTTGTTAAGCTGATTAAGAGATAGGTACTGTAGGTGTTCAGGCAAAATATTACACGACTAAATTCTTAGCTTTAGACATACGATATAATATTATGATTCATTTATTACGAATATAGCTATTTTGGATTCTGGCTCGATCTTTGCAGTTATTCAGCCATTCCCTGTTTATCGCATTGATGTTTACATAACCAGTTAGTTGTATTTTCGATAAATAATCTATATATAAACCATAAACTCTCAGTCCGCATTATAAAGTTTATGATCATCTAGGTTCCTATTAACGAAGCCGCATTAACAAACGAATACCGTATGCTGCCTTGTCTGTGTAAGCTATCTATGTATGTATGTATTTGCATTTCGGATTTGCAACTGCTAAATCGTCTTACCGGGAGCGCTTTTATGGTCTAAAATCGATAACGGTCAATCACAAGCGCCCCGGTTACAGAAGCTTGTCGCCTCGTCTGTGTAAGCTCTTCACTCTCCATCGCCTGCCTGCGATACAACGCTATAGCTGGCATCCAGCTTGATGACCAATTGCATGAAACGTTGCCGCCAAGTCACCTATGGAGGCAATTGGGAGTTTACAGCATAATGAGGGAATTCGACATCGTTATTGCGTAGTTTTTATTCATCTATTAAGTCGTCATATACCTTTTTGGTACCATGTAAAGCTCGAATTATCTAACATCTATGGCTTCTCAAATCCCGTGATCTGTTCCACCTCGGTTTATGTCACCCGTGTTTCGTATGACTTAGTCACAGGCAGACGGATATAAAATTTATTTTCGCCGCACCACCATGCACCTCGCAGCACCACCATGCACCTCGCGGCACCACCATGCACCTCGCGGCACCACCATGCACCTCGCTGCACCACCATGCACCTCGTAGCACACAAGTCTTATATCATCCATGGTGATGTCTACCGTATTCCTTTTGAATAGGATGAAATGTGAGTGCAAATATGTTAAGTAAAAATATCTAGCTGTTCTCGCTGGTTTTTATTTACCTATCCAGATGATCTTAATGGTACCCTCAATAAGAAATCGCGAATCAAGGTGAGTATGTAAACTTACAGGTGGCTGGAGTTCATTATGCTTTGCTAAGGAACTTATGCAATATGTTATAGCTTCGTGTAAGCATTTCTGGTTGACATAGCCCACAAATATTGTCCGTGGACGTCGCCCAGAAGAGACGATACTATAACTTGCACATCGCAGGTATCGTCACACGCATTCCAATTGGAGGTAAGCCAACATAACCTTGGCCGTTAAGTTAGAACTAACCCTGGCCATTGGCCAAACTTGGGGTTCAGATTGCATCTGGGTTTAATTACCTATGTTACAACAGAGTTTCATGGTGCTTTGCGTAGACAGGGCGGTCGATATTGCTGTATTGGTATCGCCTCATACCATCGATATCCATTGCCGCATGGAATCACTTATTTCAAACAAGTCAGCGTTTGTAAGAAAAATATCGTATGTAATAAAAAGTCTATTGGGTATGTTATGGAGGAACGCATCCGTCCATCATCGACAATATTTATCAGCAGCTTGTTACCCGATGAGTCATCATAATGTTCACATCAAAGAAAAACATTCCGCAAAATTACGTGCCCCTAGAAATCGATTCTTTCCTTTATATACAATGACTATCAGGGAGTAAGCTCGTTCAACAAAACGCAGTACTGGACTGATGGAGAATATAGAATCACCAATTTACGGTGATCAATCCTACTTCATTTCAATATCGCAGACTTTTCCAGATCACACGTCGGTTTTAATTTTATATTCATTTGCAGAATCAAGTTACTGTATTTCTTTGGTAATTCAACTTGCTTTGATTGTCGTCTATTCCTGGCATTCTCTCTTATCAACCTACACTTAAGCTGATGCACACCGAACAGGGCAAACAAGTTTGTATGTTCCATGGAAATAACTTTTCACAAATGAATCTTACTGCTCAAACATCAGAGCAATGTTTTATCTGATACTCAAAATAGGACGTTATGAGAAGACTTAGAGGTACCCATCATAAGTGCCACGTGTCATGTAAGGTTCATAAGTCAAGTGCAGTACAACAGAGGAAATCAGGACTTAATCAATGCCATCAACACAACCGGGATGCTCTCCACCAGACCAATATCAAAGCCAAACTTATGAGAATCATGATACAATTTAGAAGGTTTTTAATGAAATGCTACGGTACAAATGACGTCATAATCGCGTTAGGTGTCAAAAATCCGCCATCCTTCGTGTCTTTACATTTGTCAAAGAGTATCTCCTGTCACGTGTTGCGTTGTAATTCTGAAGCTGACTCATTTGAAAAGAGGCAGTTAAACGGTAATGCATTGATAACATTATCGTGGAAAGAGAAACCAAATTCAACTGCACAGTGTGTTAATGTAACCTCTTATGTGCTTATTAATACTTTAATGTTTTCAGTAGATCAAATCAAATTGTTCAAGCACCAAGCCACGTAGAACGGTCCATAGCTAAACTATTGTTAGATAGGCAGCGATCGATGATGAAAGAAAAAGTATTTGCCAGGCGGCCAATATAAACACCTGAGCCCCAGGCAGTTGAATTAACCCATACAATAGAAAAGTACATGAATCCGCCTAAATCATTCATTACTTAGCAGGTCGGCTTCCTTTCATTTGACTTACTAGTCTCTCTATAATGGGCTTTGTGTTGAGCCGACATCCCCAATGTACAACATTCACGATTCATCGGGCTCAGGGCCTCACAAGTAGGTCTGAATTACTGAACAGTCCATTTGACTGCCATATGGCCTGAATATAATATGGACAACTGACATACAATAAATGGCACCGAGAGATAAATAGTTTTGGGAAAGCTCTCAGAATATACCAAGCAACGACATACCAGGGAAGAATTGCGATTTGGCAAACATCTAACAGAAACAAACACACACACACACACACACACACACACACACACACACACACACGCACGCACGCGCGCGCACACACACACACACACACACACACACACACACACACACACACACACACACACACACACACACACACACACACACACACACACACACACACACACGCACGCACGCGCACACAATCTTATACCACACATATGTCCCTTTTTCACAGAAGCTTGTCGCCTCGTCTGTGTAAGCTCTTCACTCTCCATCGCCTGCCTGCGATACAACGCTATAGCTGGCATCCAGCTTGATGACCAATTGCATGAAACGTTGCCGCCAAGTCACCTATGGAGGCAATTGGGAGTTTACAGCATAATGAGGGAATTCGACATCGTTATTGCGTAGTTTTTATTCATCTATTAAGTCGTCATATACCTTTTTGGTACCATGTAAAGCTCGAATTATCTAACATCTATGGCTTCTCAAATCCCGTGATCTGTTCCACCTCGGTTTATGTCACCCGTGTTTCGTATGACTTAGTCACAGGCAGACGGATATAAAATTTATTTTCGCCGCACCACCATGCACCTCGCAGCACCACCATGCACCTCGCGGCACCACCATGCACCTCGCTGCACCACCATGCACCTCGTAGCACACAAGTCTTATATCATCCATGGTGATGTCTACCGTATTCCTTTTGAATAGGATGAAATGTGAGTGCAAATATGTTAAGTAAAAATATCTAGCTGTTCTCGCTGGTTTTTATTTACCTATCCAGATGATCTGAGGTCTTAATGGTACCCTCAATAAGAAATCGCGAATCAAGGTGAGTATGTAAACTTACAGGTGGCTGGAGTTCATTATGCTTTGCTAAGGAACTTATGCAATATGTTATAGCTTCGTGTAAGCATTTCTGGTTGACATAGCCCACAAATATTGTCCGTGGACGTCGCCCAGAAGAGACGATACTATAACTTGCACATCGCAGGTATCGTCACACGCATTCCAATTGGAGGTAAGCCAACATAACCTTGGCCGTTAAGTTAGAACTAACCCTGGCCATTGGCCAAACTTGGGGTTCAGATTGCATCTGGGTTTAATTACCTATGTTACAACAGAGTTTCATGGTGCTTTGCGTAGACAGGGCGGTCGATATTGCTGTATTGGTATCGCCTCATACCATCGATATCCATTGCCGCATGGAATCACTTATTTCAAACAAGTCAGCGTTTGTAAGAAAAATATCGTATGTAATAAAACGTCTATTGGGTATGTTATGGAGAAACACATCCGTCCATCATCGACAATATTTATCAGCAGCTTGTTACCCGATGAGTCATCATAATGTTCACATCAAAGAAAAACATTCCGCAAAATTACGTGCCCCTAGAAATCGATTCTTTCCTTTATATACAATGACTATCAGGGAGTAAGCTCGTTCAAGAAAACGCAGTACTGGACTGATGGAGAATATAGAATCACCAATTTACGGTGATCAATCCTACTTCACTTCAATATCGCAGACTTTTCCAGATCACACGTCGGTTCTAATTTTATATTCATTTGCAGAATCAAGTTACTGTATTTCTTTGGTAATTCAACTTGCTTTGATTGTCGTCTATTCCTGGCATTCTCTCTTATCAACCTACACTTAAGCTGATGCACACCGAACAGGGCAAACAAGTTTGTATGTTCCATGGAAATAACTTTTCACAAATGAATCTTACTGCTCAAACATCAGAGCAATGTTTTATCTGATACTCAAAATAGGACGTTATGAGAAGACTTAGAGGTACCCATCAGTAAGTGCCACGTGTCATGTAAGGTTCATAAGTCAAGTGCAGTACAACAGAGGAAATCAGGACTTAATCAATGCCATCAACACAACCGGGATGCTCTCCACCAGACCAATATCAAAGCCAAACTTATGAGAATCATGATACAATTTAGAAGGTTTTTAATGAAATGCTACGGTACAAATGACGTCATAATCGCGTTAGGTGTCAAAAATCCGCCATCCTTCGTGTCTTTACATTTGTCAAAGAGTATCTCCTGTCACGTGTTGCGTTGTAATTCTGAAGCTGACTCATTTGAAAAGAGGCAGTTAAACGGTAATGCATTGATAACATTATCGTGGAAAGAGAAAAACAAATTCAACTGCACAGTGTGTTAATGTAACCTCTTATGTGCTTATTAATACTTTAATGTTTTCAGTAGATCAAATCAAATTGTTCAAGCACCAAGCCACGTAGAACGGTCCATAGCTAAACTATTGTTAGATAGGCAGCGATCGATGATGAAAGAAAAAGTATTTGCCAGGCGGCCAATATAAACACCTGAGCCCCAGGCAGTTGAATTAACCCATACAATAGAAAAGTACATGAATCCGCCTAAATCATTCATTACTTAGCAGGTCGGCTTCCTTTCATTTGACTTACTAGTCTCTCTATAATGGGCTTTGTGTTGAGCCGACATCCCCAATGTACAACATTCACGATTCATCGGGCTCAGGGCCTCACAAGTAGGTCTGAATTACTGAACAGTCCATTTGACTGCCATATGGCCTGAATATAATATGGACAACTGACATACAATAAATGGCACCGAGAGATAAATAGTTTTGGGAAAGCTCTCAGAATATACCAAGCAACGACATACCAGGGAAGAATTGCGATTTGGCAAACATCTAACAGAAACAAACACACACACACACACACACACACACACACACACACACACACACACACACGCGCGCGCGCGCGCACACACACACACACACACACACACACACACACACACACACACACACACACACACACACACACACACACACACACACACACACACACACACACACACACGCACACACAATCTTATACCACACATATGTCCCTTTTTCATTACCCGCCTGACGGTTGTCGTACCTTTTAGGGTCCCAAATAGATAACGGTCAATCACAAAAGCGCCCCGGTTACAGAAGCTTGCCGCCTCGTCTGCGTAAGTACTTCACTCCCCATCGCCTGCCTGCGATACAACGCTATAGCAGGCACCCTCATTAACGACCAATTGAATGGAGCACAGCCACATGAAACAATTATGACATATTTACATATACGTTTATATGTTGTTGACGTCCTGCAATGTCCGAAGTCTATGCCCACACAAAACGTACTTGAGTGAGTTCCCGTATGAGATTTCGTGATTTAATCCAGCAAGAGAAACTTTGAAAATTTACGTCTCCGACATCGTCTTTGTTTTGGAATTCTCAATGTTTTTGTGACAATCACGCTACAGCGGATAGCCAAAATAGTAGAGACGCGAGATATTAATCATGATTCTCGATCCATATAGATACGGTAGTACAGATCAATGATATACAGCGCGTGCTCCTCGTAACATAATGTTTATCATTGCAATTGATAGCTAATTTGCTGGACGGTATATAACTATATCACCGTCCAACCGGGGCTACAAGCGGCTAGGTGTTTATCTGAGTCCGAGGTAAAAGTGGAAATATTGCTAAAGGTCAGAATCGCATTTAGCCTTTATTAGTTACAAAGTGCCCTTCCATTAGCACATCATGTATGGGATTGGATGACACTGATACTATGCGTCACCGTACTTAGCGTGCCCTAGTCGTGAATACATTGCCCTTTACATCAACTTCATAATGGAGATCGCTGGTCGAAAGTGAAAGGTGAGCTGCCTCTAGAGTAAGACAGCTTCCGTTAAATAATATGACTCAATGAGAAGCGAGCTTGTATAAAACTAGCCAGTAGTGAATGTATGGATAATGCTTGATGAATGATCATAACCCATGGTTAAGTGCTTGTGACGTTTGTCCCTATGAGAGATTTGTTTACATATGCCAATGTAATTTGGTCGGGGTGATCTTCTATATTATTTGTATTCCCTCATATTTCTCGATAGTTAGGCTGCCATAAACCTAGCAGATCGATCTGGCTTTTCTCTGCTAAATAACATGCTCCTCGCGAAGGAGTCGTTTATTTAGCGCAAAGCATCTGAACACTTTTAAGGTGGTAGCGAGTTTACTGGACATATATCTTGGCTACGAGACAAATAATGTCATCGTCATATTGTACCACATATCAATGGTTAAGTAACAGCTGTTCCCCAGGCGACGTTTTCATATCTCATATGTAAGAGCATAATAGTCTGTCAATATGCACATCTCTGGGATGAATGACAGTCAGGCAACCCCTCGTACATCGTATTTTATGATAGAGGTCTAGTTGAATGTCAATTTTGCTTTTTGCATCAGAGTCTGATAAGGTTGGGGCTTCATATTATGTGATAAATAACGGATATGACCCTGTACAACTTCATCAGACATTAGATGAGTTGATAAGTATTGTGATGATGGATTTTGCGGAATCCCGGGCGATTCACTTCACTATGAAATACAGGAAGCCCACGATTCAACAAGAATTTCTGTTCTAATTATTCTTGTACTTTGTGTGCTTTTTCAATCAGCGTTTCGCATTTTTGAGGCAAGCAAAAGCATTTATTTTCTTCATCAACTCTGGCCGTGTGCTCATGTGTCATTGCACTCTCTATATAAAAATAACATTGTTCACATTGCCTTGTTTTATACTGATCAATTCATTTTATTCTTTCCGAAAGCCCTTTAAATCCGATCTTCATGAGTCGTAGTTTGATTGGGACAAATGGTTGGCGTATCTTCTTTCGTGAGGATACATTGCTAGCAAACGCACGGATTTGTATAGCTAGCATGGTGTCATGGTATTCATTTATATACATCGCTGCGTTTGATATTAAGGCAATGGATTTCTTCAATCGCCCGTTACCATTAGTTGCAGACTTTCTTATTGGCAAAATAGAGGCCATTCTAAGGTGAGAATCAAGTGAATTTGGCTCAGCTGTTTTGGTCATCATTTGTACTTGCCAGACGCTAGGCTACATCCATGAAGCACACATTCCGTTTTATGTTCTCTGTGACCACCCACAGTGGCCTCCATTGTTAGCTATAACTACCGTAAAAACTACCAGCATTTTTTCTTAACATTTTATGCCAATACATCTGAAGTATGACTTTTCATAAACGCTGTTGTTCGAACATAGCGTCACCATACACACTAACTATGTCTGGGTTCTGCATGTCATGGACTTCGAATGCGCAGTGGCACCCATGTATTTATTACGGTAAACGTCTTCTATCTGAAGCAGTTGTTATATCTGGCTAATATTTTTAAATAATGTGGCTGGAGAACCTGAGCAAAATAGTAAGAAATATTCCTCTAGGCCCTGACAGGCATGGTCTCTATTAAATCTAACGTCCGGGAGATATGGTCATTGCCCACTTTCCACATTGGGACTGCCAGTTGGGAAACCCTGTGGTGGTGATAAATGATGATACATTAATCCAATTATTGGAAAGGGGTAGGGTGGATATACCAATGGAACAAAAGGGAGTTTGTTTTTTACTGTTTAATGTAAATGTAGCCATTTGATTACTGTGAGCAACCACGTTCCTTGTGGATTTATTCCTTAACATTGCCAATCTAATGCAATGACACTATTCATGAAGTTAATGTATTGCAGACATATAGTAAGAAATCAAGGACGTGGTGTGGTAACCGGAACAAATGTTTCATTCCGAAAACACTCTGACTCCTCTATATAATCAGGTAAAAATCAATTGTTTATCAATCTTAACAATTTATAAAAAACGATTGCAATGATGGAAGAATTCAGTACTCTAAAGTTTTAAGCACGAAGCAGCTCAACCAAAGTGTATGAGGTCAACGGTGATATCTATTGGGAATCAATAAATATAAGCATACTTTGTTGCTTCTGGCGAATTGAGAAGCCACTCAGTTATATGCAATCATTTGTTACCAATCAATAGATTTGTACTTACGTTTTGATTCTTCAAAGAGAGTGTTGAATTTACTGGCGAATAAGTTATTTAAGTTATCTTTAGTAATGAATTAAGGACTGAATGTTTAAGCTGCACGTGATGTGTGATGATTCATCTGATGATGATGGGAGTTATAGGCGGGATTCTCAATGGCTTTCTTTGTTGGTGTGTTTACTGTAATGAGAAGGTATAAGGGCAGGTTATTTTAGTCAAGGGTTAACCAATCGCGTCTGTATGTTGGGCTTATTCGGTCTAATATCGACACACCTGATGTGAACGTAAACTGCGTTATAAAGTGCCACTTATTACGGCATGTGGAATGTTGGTGGGCTCAAAACCGGCAGCAGCTATTGCAACACGAAATAAGCTCGCTTGGTCTCTATTGGACAATGTAGCTTAGGTGTAAATCCACAGTGATCTACAAGGATGGCACCTGATGCTGTACAACAATGCTTCTAATGTGTCGCAGCCTTATAACATCTCATTATTATATACAGCGCAATGTACGAAGAGAAACACCAATACTGCACTTACATACGACCGAAATATCTGAATTTCCCCTCCTAATATTTGTCCTTGTGGTACTTTGTTGTGATCAGTGAAAGTCTGTGATCTTTAGATAATAATTGGTTATGGCGTGAGCCCGGATGCACGCTTCTTTCTACTAAAGGATTTGATGGCGGAATAAAATTACCGTCTAACAGCTTTTCGACATTCAAGAAGCCCGTAATGGTTACCTGGGAAAACATTTCGCTGTTATATATGTGTCTTTGTTTTCTGGTCGTGCTGTTTGTATTAAACAGTGAAGTTACAATGGTGAATTAGGGAGGATGAGAGTGTGCAATAATTGAGGATCCGACAAGCTACCAGGAATATGCAGCGTAGACACACACGTCTTAGAAGGACACCCTTATTTGGTTCTTGACGGTAACATAAAAGAGTTCGTAGTCATATCTTTAACAGACGCCGAGCCCCGAGACGTTAAGAAAACAGCCCCATATGTTTTTGCTGATTTCATGATATCGTCGCTTGATTTCATGCTATTTCAAAATCACCACACAGCTTGACGGATGTTATCCTTTTGGCCAGCTGTAAACTCTTTGATGAAAGATCGAGGACAGTAAACGGCGCGGACGCTGTGCGAAACGAACTGTTTTCGATAGGTCTACCCCAGACCGGACAAGATATAAGTTCACATTTATTAAATATTTTTCTTGTTATTCTCGCTATTTTCAAACCTATTGTGCGACGTGTTTTGGCAGCGGAAAAGCTCTCCCCACACTCATCAATCGAGGTGACGTCAGCGCAGTATTCCCATGTCAATTTGTTTATCCCGCGGTAGCGTCACCTAAAAATGCCCGTGTATATAAACAGAGAAGCGATCACCGCGAAGAGTTAATTCTCTTAGCGTACCTATAAACTCTCTGGTAACATGATATAACGCGCCAAATGAATAAGAACGCGTCATATGAGCCTGAAGATATCAATACTGCTGTTGCCAAGTTTAATCTAAAATAACAATGCAATTATGATGCCAATTTATGCGCTGGCTTCCTACCATCATAACCGGACAAACCTGACATCGCCTTAGGCGCCGCCTAACATTAAAGAAACGTCAGGTTGTCCCACCTGACACAGTGTGCCAAATGTGTACTTAAACGCAGCGAAAGTGCCTACATATTGTCCTACATTAGACACGTTTTGACGGGGTGTATACCTGTTGGTATATCTGGGAAACAATGAACCTTGATTTAATCTGCTCTGTCTATCTAGCAAGATGCCTACTTGTCATCAGAGCTTAGTGTGGTCATGCTCCGTTTTCATCAATGCATATGTCTTGTAGAACCGAGATAATCATAGGTGTTCTAAATTGTCCACAAGGAATTTGTAAAGCTGGTTGAAATGTACCGCAGTACTTCAGTTATTACTGAGGGAGTGACTATGATTGTTCGAGGTTTCTAAATGGGTCCTTGCGGTGACCAACAGTCTCTTGGACTGCCTCAACAGGGCAAAAAGTCGTAGATGGCTTTCAGGATTCGCAAATTAGCCGTAACTTATCCCTGGACCGGCCTACAAATAGCCATGGCTCGCGTACATCATGGTGTAGCAATAAAGGTAGAGTAGTTGTGTTTAAAGACATATCATACCTATAATCGTAGCTTACAAATAAACCGTACATCGTACAACAGAAGAGTGGTGGCCTTTTATTGGAATGCAGCGTTTCTTTGGAACATCACTTATGATCAGCGGCACAGTACTATCCCGTATGTTATCAACGTAATATTCAGTTCCATCGGCAAGGTCTATCACCAACAAGCCAACACAAGGCAATGTCTGCTACAAGGTATCTATGTAGGAGTTGGTGAATGCGTTCGTTTTGTCAAATGGATATTAAGAGAGTCTTATATATGGGTCGTCCATTCCACTATCTACCATGCAATCCTAGGAGCGATTAACTCTATTAAAACACACCTCCGAGGAAACGTTTTAGCTCAAAAGTGACAACAATGATATCAAAGGATGTAGAACGAAAATACGAAAATTCGGCTCCTTAATGATTGAGGCTAGCTGTTCATTTATGAACTCACGTTAATAAAAATGTAAATATGGTGCAAAAATATTTTTTAATTGCTCTCTACAATTCCGTTATTGCAGATCGGTATGTCGCATAGATGGTGGGTGGAATATAAGTTACAAGAAATGCGTCAAGAACGTAGATAGCAAAACATAGTCGAGTTATATGACAATTTGTTATCTCAGTGATATATCTTAAGATTCGATATAGACATAAACTTCTGTCACCTTTTTGCACCCATTCACAACTGTAGTCATGCGAATTATCATGCAATGATGAGCTTGAATGTACTATGCCTGCATCTCATTACGTTGCAATACCGAGGAAACACTATCAACCCGCTATTCCTAGGTCCTCAAATTCTTTCATGTAATTCAATTAGGGCTCATTTATGGTTCTTGATCGATAATTTCTACTCAGACTAATTGAATATGTAGGTTCTCAGTGACCACCAAGAAGTCACCTCGTTGACGGCTGCCCTGATTTCCGTTAACTGAATATTGGTCCACATTACTGCCGAAGGAAGCCGTGCGATGTCGGTTATAAGCAATACGTGGGTCGAAATTTATATTAATAAAGGGATCGATCCATTGAATGACAATGGCATGGGTTGACGAGAATATGAATGGAATGATATGTGGACCCGCTGCTAAATGTGCGTTATTTCTTAATTATGTTGCCTGGATATTTCATCACCTTATTATTCAAATCATGTTACTGAATACTTTGTACGACTGTAAGAATTGAATTCATTCAGATTACATAAGATTATCAATAGCAGGTCCAGACTATACCGACCAGTTCAAGTCGCCCCTTGTGGTTTCTAAACATGATCCGCGGACCCTTATATGAACATGTGACATTGAACAGCGCTACTTCGCAAACTATCAATAGCCAACCGTTCATTCGCTATTTCAATGTGGTAATATCCATGGTGCGCATGGACGGACTCAGTAATGCAGTGCAATTATGGTGTTTAGACAGACTAATAATGTACCGCTGCCCGAGGCTCTGGCCTGGAGGACGAGGGGTGGAAAGTGCTTACTTAACTGTGTTAACAACGATTCATTCGTAGATATTATTGGAGAGGTAGTCTGGTCTACCAATGTTTGGAATGTTAGCGCTCTCTCAAGAATGCGACTTGATGTGGCTGGCCGTCATTATGCCAGTTAGGTTTGCAAATTACGGGTAAGCACACCTCTCATACGGAAATGGCCAGCAATCCCATGTAAGGTGAGGGTATTATTAGCAATTCGGGATCTTGTTTACTGAGCGTATTATTGGAGGTATATTCAAATAGGATGTTTAATATGAGAAGCCAAATAAGAGAATATTCAATCTGGCATCCGTACTGAATGCTAGCTCCCTGTTTGTGGAAATCGGATGCAATATCCTTCCCTTTATGATTTATGCAGCCATTCGAGATGTTGCCTCTGGGGACACATAAACGAGACCTAAAGGTTAACAGGTCAATTCCTAAATAAAACCCTTAATCACAAATGTAGTTTCACAGATTTACTCGGGATTTGCAGAAATCCCTTGAGATGAAATGTGCATTAACTGCATGAATATCTAGAGAATAGAACAAATGGATTGAACCATAAATACGGTGCCGACTTATGCATAAGCGAAAGTAGCTCCGATAAGTTGAGGAGCTTCGGGGTACGACCAATTAACCCTTCTCTGTGAAATGTTATGATGTCATAACATTTACTTGTCGCATCAGAACACCACACGTAAAAACGTAATCGCTGTACTCACCAAACATGAGCAGCAGGCAGAAAACACATCTGCACTCTATAAGTTGTACGCGGAACAGGGCCAGTGTGGTGAGCAAATTTGCTTGGCGCGAGTTGAAGTATTCATGTGGATGATATAGGCTCATGATAAATGTAATCGTGCATCGTTCTTTACCTTTATGGTATCTGCTGCCGTAAATTGTCAACAAATTATATTCATTCTCGTGCCGTCATTATGATAATTGATATCGCCCACTTCATATTGAATATCATCAAACATCTGATGACGCTATTGATTATCTTGATGACTGCGCATTCACAGCGTAGCAGACAGGTCGTTGTGGTGTACTGGCAAAGTCTGTTATAACCTCGCCCACAACATTTGCTTACATGAAACCATATCAGCATTGTCCCTTATCTTTTATGTTGTTCGCCGGCTGACTGATCACATATCGACCGCAAATCCTGTCAAGAGTTTGATATGGCTATCAAACATCACGATGCACGTATGCACAATATTCAAATCGCGATGCAGCGATTGATCGTACCGCCTACTATCTTGCATCTGCTCGAACATTTCAATAGGGCTATGTCGTTAACATTCTTTGCTCCGCTGGAAGCAGAATAATGTCAGAAGAAGAAAACCATACAACACTTTTTTTTATTTTCGATAGTGGCATCAGATGCATAACGCATGGAAAGAGACGACGTGCCTGAAAGCTATTCCATTAGATACCCATTGGTCTTATAAGATGAAGCAATGCGTCATGCCGTGAGTCATCCGACTCCTATCTGCCCTTCTGCTGAGTACGCGTTACTCTTAAACATATCACAGTGAACACACATTGCTTTGATACTTCAAAATGAACATGTCGAAATTTAATTGCATTCAAATTTTTTGTGATAATCTTGCAAAACAGAAGAATATCATCAAAGCGACGAGTATATAAACAAACGCCCGTGCTCTTTGCTGATCCCGTTCTATCATTACCATTATGAAAAATACGGAAAAACATGTTTTGTCCGGCTTGTGGATGTTACTTTACGGCATGGACGTTGTCGCTTTACACACCTGGTATTGGGTGTTTGGTAACCTTCGATCCTGTCGATTGTACTGGTCATAACAGCAACTGCGATGGCGATTAGAATAAATGATCCGCAGTTTGTTTAAATAAATATATTTGTGCCGTTATGGGTAGAACTGCATGATCATGGTAGAGTCAAACAGTTAGCGAGGCTATTTTCGCATTGTAATTGATGCATACCACCAAATACTTGATTCATTGCTTATGGAAGGGATCTTTGTAACAAATGGAGATCTAACGCCAATTATCCCTGGAAAAATATTGCCTCTGTGGCTAAATTGCTATTACAAAAGCATATCAACCAATGCCCTAAGCATAATAGCAATCTCCGCAATTGCTTTAATGCCTTGTAGTGCATGAGAATCGGTTGTGGGTGTCCTTGAAGACTATCGGAAATGCCGATGTTAAAGTGGGTAAATCGAAATGGCTGAAATGGCTAGAGCTTTTTCAAGATATACTTCAGGAATCATCAAATGAAATATTGTATACCATATATAGCAATTACATATACAGAATACTCATTCTTTTCAACTGATTTCCTTGCACATGGTAAGCACTTGTTGAACTAACAATACTCAGGTGAAAATACAGAATTTTAGTGTCGGTTCTGGTGCAGCGTCATCAAACTTACAACCATACAATCCATGACTCCTGAGTTATTTTAGTTTCCGGTAGGAAATATAATCACGAGCAAAATTGCGTCATCAGTCTGTTTGAACCCGATCAGTACTACATCGTACAGTATGAATGAATGATTGAATCACAATCAGTCTAAGCATATAGATGCTGAATAAAACCCAGTATAGCAAATCAATGTAACGTCTGTCATCATAGATGATGTACGAGAAGTTATCTGACCAGGCCATTAGTCCCTGGTGAAGCGTATATTGACAGGCTATTAATCTCAATCATAAGAGATGTGAAGACATCGCCTGGAGTGGGGGTGTGTGATTTATTACCTTCGACACCTGGCATAACATGATAGTGATGGAACGAGATACACCCATGCGACTGCAGATGTCGGTGCTATGAAGTGATAGGAGAGGAGCAATATGTGACAGTGATCAGGTGATATTCCATTAATGACAAGGAAGGTCTATTAATCGCCCTGTCTACGTAAATAATGGCTGAGAAGTAAGTTTATAGTCGATGCACAGATTTGTCTTCAATAATATTTTTACTGACTTAGAGCCCTTACATGAGCATTTGAAAATCATATATTAATGATAATTATCTGATCGCTGATATTTTCTTGACGTTATTATCAATTATACGTTCAGTTACTTTGCTGCAACTAACATTGCTTTACTTTATACCATCAAATAATGTCCATTGCCAGTTTGTAGTCACCTTAATGATCCCATTGTTTCTAAAACAATACATATAGTGCCTCTAATGTGTTAATTAGTTGATTAAGAAAATAACAAATTGTTTCCAAGGCCACAAAACATACATCAGTCGTGACATAACCGATATCAATGATTGATTGATTGATTGATTGATTGATTGATTGATTATATGTCAAGGCTTTTCCGTTCGCCTCTAACGTTATTATGAATTTGATATACTGCTGAGTAAGGAACAGCTCTGTTGTGGAAATAGCTCCTTTAGGTGAAGATCCTGTATTGATGATTCTTGAGAATGGCACTGCATCTGTCGCTCTAGCTACTGAGTTATGAAATTATCGTGCCCCATGATCCTATTGGGGCCCAGAAATGGAAGCTGCCACATCAACGAGAACATGGCTGCTGTGCTCAAGCAGAACATGACTCTGTGATTTCTTAATGCCTACCTGATGCTGACACAAACCTCCACTGTCTACATATAGAGCTGATATCGCAGCAATACATCATCCTTTCCATTACATCGTTCACAGTGCCGTATGCAATGCTGGTTCTATGCTTCACTTTCAGAGCCAATCTCACAACGATCAATTTTCATGCTGCATAATAAAACGTTCTATTCCGCAGGATAATAACTTGGACCATACATTAGCGTCCAGTCATGATTGGTTTGTCGTCATTGGTAGGCAGGGTGCCTCAGCTTTGGCATCATTATTGACACACTCATTCAGTAGCAAATGTCGTCCCTTACACCGACTGACACATACGGTCAGTGGCCACGTCGTTTCCACCAAAGGGATCCCAGATAACGCAACGCCAGCGGTCCGCTGGTGGCTACCGTCGGCAGTTCCCAGCTGACGGTCCACAGGCGGCCCTCTGGTGGCTCGTCTTCGGCTGGATGTCTGCCATCGCGCCATCTAGCAGCATCTTTGCAAATTAGTAATGACCTTAACCTTAGTTCAGTCGCTGAATGTTGGCGGGTATTTGGAAATTCGTAAAAATCGCTCAGTGTTCATCACTTCTACTGTGTTAGGTGAGTTGCAGTACTTTTATCCATTTTAAATACGTATTAAGATAATACATGGGATATGAAAACATCTAGTATTCATCGCATTTCTTTGTATTTGGTTGGGTTTTTTTCATGAAATTTACCCGAGTTGGATTTACGCGCATACAAACAGTACAAAGCTAGGCAGAAATGTGGAACTAGAAGGGTGGAGGGACATCTCACCACCGATTTAGAAACAACTGAGGCAGAGAGCAGACTCAGAAAAAAGGTGTGTTTCATGAATATCAGGCGATTCCTTCCCTCTGGGCATTTTTGGTCACACAAATATTATACTGGGTAAATATTGACATTAAAATGGTACACATATTTCGAACCTATTGCCTCTGACATTCCAAATAACACAAAAATATGTTATAAAAAGTGAAATATTTCCACAATACAGGTCGCATTCTTCGAAGAATAGATCTGATGAAGAGGAAGAAGCAGAGCCAGCCCAGAAACTGCAGTCTGACATGTAGGAATCTCACCTGTACCACAGTTTTTTGTGTTCAACATGTGAAATCAAACCCACATGCAGTATATAGTACCTTAATGAAATTTGCAACAGTGATTTCGAGGGAGACAGTGTCAAAGTGTTATAATATTACACATAAGTAACATACTCACTCACACTTACACATTGATCACTCATGTTTTTAATACGTCTTACATTACCCATAATCAAGACACTGATCGCTGCCGTAAATTCATTTGTTCCCAGGTATATTTACGCCATACAAGAGGGAGATAGCGCCTTCACCCGACGCGCCAACACCTTGTAGCCAAAGCTTACGTCTTCCTGACCAAGAATACAGTAGAGACGCACCACGGCTCAACCAGGCATCGGATAACGCACACCCTCCCCTCAAGCGACACCTGGCGAACCCAATGCGGCAGCCCTCCAGATATTTCCAAAGAAATCCACAATTTCCATGGCATTAGTCCATTGTTCTTGTATATTTAATTTTCATGAAATTAGTTTAATTCTTCCAAAATTAATAATTAGATTAGATACAATAAGTTATTTCACTATTTTCACCATTTTAAGTATAGGCTCATCGCTTTTTCACATGTGGTGTTAGTGCGGAGCAATACTGTGAAAATGTAATTAATGTCATAACGGCTAGAGTATTCTATATTTTAATACTTTCCATTTTATTGTATATATTTATTTTAATACTATTTAGGCAAGCAAAATTAGAACATTTTGAAAATTGACTTGGTTAAACTAATTGAAGGTTGATGAAATGGAATTTGGAATAAGAGTTATAAAGTAAATGGACAGCACGACACGAGCCCAATATTATTAGATTTTGAATTTTGAATGATCCCAGGGTAGCTTGGACATGCGCCAATACTGTTTGACATTGGCACATGTCCATAACAAAATAGGTAATTATATAAGTTTACAGTAATTTTTCAAATGTTCTAATTTTAAAATTATGTGCCTTTGCATTTATTCTGTTTGCAATTATTCTCGCAGACACACAACAAGCAGAAAAACAGCTGGTACACCTTCCAGGTAAACTGATGTTAGCATATAAATGATGGATATATCTTAAAAACAATATAATGCCAATAATTATACTATAGTTATAATATATATCTATGTAGCATCATTATCAATGTCAGGATCTGAATTGGTTAACTGGGGCATTGTTGTTGTCTGCTCTGCACAGTGCAGTAGATGCTGACATAAATATGCCTGCAGACCCCTTCGAAAGGTAAATTTGTATAATGTATATGTTTACACAGACTAGAAGAAGTTTCTGTTTGCAACTATTCGAACTTAGCATTTAACATTTTAACATCATTTCCATTACATACAGCAATGGTGTGCATAAAGCAGTGATATACAGAATATGTAGCATATATGGTATGTTGATATTGATTTACGTCAAGTATTTACTTTTGAATTTTCACATTTGTTGGTTAGTTAGCATTCACCAGCCATTTTCCTGTGTGATTGGTAATTTAATTCTAATCTTTCAGTGAAAAATTTGTATATAAATATAATTATTGCACTTATTGATTATAACGATTTGTCTTCTGAGGAAGAAATTTAGTTTTCTTAATTAGCTAATTGAAATATGGTGCTGCTGTTTTTCTTTGTATATATTAGTTTGAGGTATTTTTAAATACTTGATGAGTTCTCGATGGGCCACTGTCGGCCCGTCGGCTTGCCATTCTGTCGGCGGCTTGCCCCCTGGTGGGCCGACGGCTATAATTGATGAGTTAACAGTGGGCCACTGTCGGCTTGCGGCTTGTCGCCGGTGGACCGACTGTTATCAGCTGGTCACGCCACCAGGGGGCCAGCCACCGATGGCCCATCAGCGTTGTGCTATCTGGGATGTTAAGTCGACTGCGAACAATGCGAAAGTTGACCATATTAGATATGATGAGTGTAGTGTACTGTTTAGCTAACCAACATTTGTTAGGAATTTCCGTACAAGGGTGAGTGAATAATCTTCATCGCAAACCTTGCACTGCATCATCCAAGTCCTGATTAGATTTAGACATTGCATAAGTAACACATAATAACCCATGTCACCGAATAAGCTTTGTTCTCGTAAACAGCACAGCACAAATGTTTTGGACCGTCTCCTTTAGGGGGTGCCTCTGGTTCATACAAGCTCACCTCTGAGCGTCATTCATATCGACTGTGTATTGGCACTCGGTCCACTTGGGGTTTGAATGACATAAATAACAAAATAATGCAAATAACAAAACACATGCAAAAATTCCACATCGTATTGTGTGTGGACCAATCTTTGTGTCGAGCTATATTGGTGACATTTATTGGTATTTATCCTGCTGTGTTGTAAGTTGGTGGTAAAACTAGTCGATTCTGGCAGAGCGCGGACAAATAGAATGGAATATTCACTTTCTGACACATCATGCCAAACTGTATGGCACACAATTGATTGACTGTAGAAAACACACATTGCGTAACATTAAATGAATGGACAGATGATAAGGTTTGGGAAAGCAAAAATGTAGGCATCGAAGGATGTCCGTGCATTCGTGTGTGCACACCTTCCGGTTGCTTCCGCTTGCCGTAATCTATGTACTTATATTATTGAATAGAAACATATGTAAATATTACCAATAATTCTCGCTTAGCCCGTATAATTCTGACCATGTAAAAGTTTATGTATATTTCATCCAGTCCTGGATTCACATAAAACAGACGTTGTTTGTGTCAATATAAGAACAGCATGACGTGACATTTGTGGTTTACGCTCCCTGATAATCGAGCTCACAATATAATGTACGCAAAATAGGGTCATGTTTCATATATTATCTTTTTTTCTGCCATGGCAAGATATGGGGTAGATAACACGTATCACATTACTGATTACCATTCGGCGAAAAGGATACAATACATTTTCAAATACAGTGATTTCTCCATTACGCATAAATGATTGGGGTTATTCTTTTCTAACTCCATTAGTCACTGCATTAGATTCGTCGGTGCTATCGATTATCATAATTGGCAAAAAATTTAATCTCGTATATAATCCTTAAGTCATGGAATACCATTCCTGTACTCAGGAATCTTAAAGCTGTTTCTGCTATCCACGATTGATAACCCATTCTTTTAGGGTGCCATTTATTTCGGTATTACGTCTGCCTATGAATTTTCCATTGGAATAAAAATATGTTTTGGGCCATTATTCAAGACGCACTGCCTATTAATGTCATATGCTCAGTTATCAATAACCATATCCTTACGGATCATTGCACAGATGAGCCACATTTCCTGAAGCTGCAACAAT
Organism: Urechis unicinctus; assembly: GCA_034190875.2. Lineage (NCBI taxonomy): Eukaryota > Metazoa > Annelida > Polychaeta > Xenopneusta > Urechidae > Urechis > Urechis unicinctus. The sequence goes on from CM067344.1 coordinate 14,504,855, forward strand.
AAACTACCGATTAATCTTTTGAAAGTAAGCTGCAATTGCAGTCGATCTGGTACAATGTGGCTGCCAATCCTCAGTACGTTTCCATTTGTAGCAAAGAGGAAAGGGATAAGTAAAATCCTTATCGTTAAATGGACGATGAGTCAAAGCAGCTAAGCATACAAATATTGACACATTTGCAATTCAAATGTTAAATGATGCCGAAATTATGAGCTTGTGAGGGCAACAACTGGTGTTGCTCTAATATCTTGATGTACATGCTAAATTCAATGCAACCGGCAATCCAAAATCCCTTACTCGACTTATTAAATTGGGGAATTCTAACGTAATGAGGAAGGATAATGGTCGATTTCCTCTAGATTTAGTGCATCGTCTCTTATCAGCACATTACAGCACACATCCGACATTATTCGCAATTCCATTGCATAGATATTAGAATACCAACCAATATACCTAAAAATACAATCTAAGATAAAATATATTAAATACTTAGCACAGCAAAAGCAACTACATTTGCATTGAACTCTCCATTACAAAATGTGAAATAAAACCCAACAACGTAATCATATACCCTGCTATACTGATGGATGGACGATACGCTGGCAACACGTGCACACGTGGTATTGACGACGCGGACACTAGCGGTGTCTATCCCTCATTCGTCCCCTGTGACATATCGCATGTGATGATGACCTCATGGGTGAGCTTTCATCATGTTGCCATAGTGCATAATACAATCATGACATATTCGTATTCAGCGCCGCTGTATAATTCCGCTAATGTATACAGTGACAATAAAATTACGTATGATCGAACCTGTTATGCAGTCTGAAAAGCGTATATGGTCACAAACTATGGCGTTAGCTCAGTGACCATGAACTAAAATGAGGAGACCAGATGAAATACATGTTGTGCTGGCAATCAACTAATATTAAGTTTAGCCACCAATACTCATCAAAATGTTGTCTGATGTCGTGCGTGCGTACGTTCGTGCGTGCGTGCGTGCATACATACATACATACATACATACATACATATACACATACATACATACATACATACATACATACATACATACATACATACATACATACATACATACATACATACATACACACACACACACACACACACACACACACACACACACACACACACACACACACATACACATACACACATCACACATCAATCAACATCAACATCAATACAATGACATTGTGAGTAATACATAATGCATTCCATCCATCCATCCATCCATCAATCAATGAGTTGTGAGTAATTAATGCGTTCGGAACACGATGTCATAACTCAACTTATACATCCAGCCTTTCAGCACTTGAATCCCTCGCATCACGTTCTGTCCGCCTGCGGGGTATAGTACATGCTATCTCACTTCTTGACATCCAGATAAACTTGATTTAACCAATGTCTGTTTGTAGTCGTATGCATACATACAGGGCTCAGATTTTGGGGTCTCCCCTTTTAGCTCAGTGAGCGTGAACCGACACGAGGAGACCAGCTGAAATACATGTGACTCGTTGAAGGCGTTCTCTCTTGATCTTTTATATCTGAACAGCCAGGATATTTTTATAAGTATGGTACAGGGGCTAATTTATCGGCGGACTAGTCCGGCGGAAACACGTCAACTCAACCTCTTTAGATGCGGATATCACCCGGCGGATGTCAACAACTTGTGCTCGATAATGGAGCTTAAATATATTTTACCCGTTATCTACTATTTTTTATGTGTTACAATTAAAGCAGACATAAATTTCGAAAGCAGTTGTGGCTTTACCGATGATGGTGACTGGTAATAATTTCTATTTATTGCATAATAAATATAAACTGGTTGAATGTATGTTCGAACAGGCGATGATTAAGACATCTGTTCGTTTCACATCCCCTCTGCTGGTGAACAATATTGTTGTAATTGGAGGGACTTACCCTCCTGCTTACCTCGCCCAACCAAACCGGCCTATAAGCCCATGGCATAGACCACAGGGATTCAACCATCGTGCTCTCATACAATGCGGTTTTTTAAGAGATACCTTGGTCACCTGCGTTTAATTCGGTCGAGTGCCATAGTTCTCGTATACACCCATCATTTCACTGGTATAGTCAATAACAAACGCCCCCCCACACACACACAAAAAAACAGCTCACCAACATCAGCATGTTTCTAATATATATATATATATATATATATATATATATATATAATATATATATATATATATATATATATATCTATATATATATATATATATATATATATATTATATTTGTCTAAAAGTTGTAAAAGTTTCTTAGTTCGAAATTTGACCCACCCTGTATATAAAATCATCAATCAGAGTGTATAAAAACACTTTGCCTAGTTGATATACGCAGGTGAAAGAAGCAGTGTCGCAAGTGCCTGACCCCTAAAAAAGTTGTAACATTTTGCCAAGTGAGTTGCTCATCGATCTTTCGGGATAAAAGACTGTTATATCTGATCTTTCACGGCAGTTTTACGGAATCAAAAAGTCGATGGTAAAAGAAAGGTATTTTTTTATTCAGCATCTATCTGCTTCCAACCAAACCTGGGTTTTGCTCCTCCGATTGTGTGTATTTATCCTTCAGCCTACAGGTCAATATAGTACTTGCAAGCATACATTCCCTGAGAGAAAATTAAAAGGTGAAATATTCCTGATTACAGCAACATGATTGCTGCGGAGAAAATAAAATACTCATCATCTGGTTTGGGTCAGCTGATTATCAAAGTGAAACGTCGTCTGGTCACTGATTTCCGTGTTTGCTCTATGATCTGCGCTCTTTCGGTTGTGAAGTAGCAATTGACAACAAATTGAACAGTGCAGGAAAATATCCCATCATTTTTGTTTTCCAGGTAAAATTGTTGTTCCAATGAACACTTATTACAATATCATAATGAAAACCTTGCTTTTTCAGTGGTAAATCACAAGAGGTCAATACACCATTGCAATATGCTTGAGCGTTAAATTTAGTGACGTGGGTATCAACCCCAAATCAACGATGAAATTATGTATGTACCACCATATATGGATATGAGATTAACTGAATGAGTGGTGTGATTTTGTTTTGAGCTGATCCTTGTAACATCCATCACAGAACAATTCAAGCACAGTAAGATATATTTCTCCCGCAACGAATTAAGCACCCCACAAATAGAGAATTGGCTTCCCTTTCTGGCAAAAAATGACTATCACTTACCCGGGAAATTAGAAATTGTTCAACAGATTGTGTGGTCATCTGGTGATCAACAGCTGATCCCAGATCATATGAAATGACGTCAGTGTACGACCGAGACGACAACAACGAAGATTATGAGAAGCTCGCGAAGGTCCAGGTAACAATATAATTTATGTTGCGACCTAGTGACCCCACTGAGACTAGCCCAGGTCGGACGGTGATCCTGCAACTGCACAAGGCTAGACTTGCACTTGGACCCTGTCAGTGTCACTAGTGTCAGACGTAGGCCAGGAAACTTCGTCTCTGACAACTTCCGCACTGTTCACAACTTTCGATCTCTCATGCGCCACCACCATATACCACGCCCGGTACGGCACGGTCTGATTGCTTGTGACCAGGTGACGCAAGCTAGGGGCTTTTTTAGGCATGGTGCGTCAGCAATGAGAATAGTTAACAGGTTAAGCTGCTTAGGGAAATTTGTATTGATGATGTTAATACTCAACGTTATTGCACATAAGTTAATCACAGGTGAGTCCGGTATTGGTCTTAAAACTTGGGTACAAGTTTGTCTGGGTACAAATTGGTCTGTGTATGAGTTGGCCTGATCCCCTAGTAGTTATATTCCGTCCTACAAAGATGCTATCCAATGCATTGGCAAAAATTATATTTCAAGCAGCCTGCACTCAATGTTCTGTACCCACTTGTCTGCATGGATCGAAAATCTGGATGAATATCTAGAGACCCGCACTATTCAGGTTATCTGCTGTTGCGCATAATCTTTGAGAATCGTAACTTTCGATCCTGGCAACACCAACATTGCTCCAAAACTGGACCTACAACTCCAAAACAAACATGATGTCGAATTCTCACTCAGGAACTTTATTCATAGATGTTAAAAAATCATTCTTGGTATGTTTTGTGTGTGCATTGTGTATAATTGGAACTCTGATTGGAACACCTGCTTTGATGTTGTTTTGCCCTGACTAAAACTGTATCATGATCAGGCACAGAAACTGAAACAGCTTAAAGTAGCCGTAAGACATTCCTTGGATCGAATGGCTCTGGTGAGATGAAATCTTTCTAATCCATGAAGTTGGAGACTTAGGTGATTGATGACTATATTGGCAAATGCCAGGAAGCTTCTTCCATAAGGATTATACAACTTTTAGTTTTACGGCCTTGACACAAGCAAATTAAGTCAAACGGAAATCAACGGTCGGTAAGACAACACACTCAAACATCCGATGAAGGCTTGAAAGTAATATTTGAGTGAGTGGAGACTTGAGTTGTTCAGTGCCACAAAAAAAAATAAGTTAGTGATAGACGATTGATGTGTTGATAGCTGAATGATATTTATCTACACGATCTGTGTTCAGCCCCCTCGACCTCTGACCTGTCAAATGTATCTGAGCGGTGTACTATCAAGTGCCCACAACAACCTGGCAAATACCCTTGGCGTTTGACAGCCTCTTTGCATAGATCTTTCATGTCCGCCTATATTGGGATACCACTATCAGGGGTGATGTTAGCTTGCCTTAACAACACCAGGTCATATGTGGGGAATAGGGAGAGGGGAGGGGTGTCTCTCAACATGTACCTCCCTTGCCAAAGGGAAGTGAAATTGGGGACCATTACAATTACACAAGCTGTGTTGCTGAGTAGCTAATGGTAGCAGATAGGGGAAGGTTAGGATGTGGTCGACCCAAGTCGGAAATAAGAAGAAGGAATTTTGATAGATTCTCATGGCAGTTGGCATACTGTTTGGAAAAATATTTGACCAGTCAAGCTGACAACCATGATCACATCTGATGATTGACCTTGAATTTGTTCACAATGCCCATCACTAGGTATTGATCATAACGTTTGTATCCCTGCCCAATCGACAATGGTATCATTATCATAATCTGGACATGATATCCGAACTGCATATTTAGGTCGCTCACCACTTTTTCGATTGAATTCATTTTTCTTCCTAAACATGAGTTAATGCTTTTCTGTGCACACAATCTATTCACAGGCAGACAACAAGGGGCTTCTAGCTATGCTTAGAGGGCTCATTTGCCCTTCCACCCAACCAAATATATGACCAAGCCACCTGTGAGCAGTGCGCTGCTTTGCCATAGCATCTTTAAAAATCACATTGAATTTGCTGATCAATTCAAGGTCCCCTCGACCAATCGGCAGACTCCATATCTTCAACATAAGCTGCCAGATGCTGAGCCCAGCCATATTAGAAAAGATCAACAGTCCCATGTGCTTTTGTTGATTTTGTGGTAGCAACACCTGGCGATGGGCACTCGTTTCAAATGATATTACCTAAATCTAATCAAATTATTTTAGCTGCTTGAAATCATGTGTGAATACTCTGTCTTGCAGAGATTGAAGGCTGCCATACATTATGGTGTTGGTCAAATATGCGACGAAATCTCAGAGGAAGAAGATATAACATTCCAGAAGAAATTTATCGCAGTCTTGGCCGAAGCCACTTTCAAGAATATTTCTACCATGGCAAAAGACCTGGAACTGTTTGCCAAGTATGCATATATAAGCCAATCACTATAAGTGATCACTTCTGTTCAATTATTTCCAAGCAACATGCGATATTTGAGTCACTAAACGTTTCTCAGCAATATTGCATTCTAATTCACTTACGCAACGAGTCTTCCAAAAGATGTTCTTGGGGTTAGCAATTTTCAGTTAGATATCGGAGGAACGATGTTCAAGATTACATTGTCTGTATGCCCAAGAGCTTTCTCATAATCAACCCACTACCCTGAGCTTCCCATCTCCTTTATTCCTCCATGTTGTTATTCAACATGACTTGCTGAGGTTGACCATCATGACTCAAATTTGGCTTTTATTTCCCCCAGGCATGCTAAGAGAACCACCATAAATGCTGATGATGTCAAACTTCTGGTTAGGAAGAACCAGTCCTTGGTGCGTTAAGCTCTCTTTTCAAGTGAATGCTTTTATTTCAACATTTCTAACCTCATTCAACATCAGATTGATTATTGTATACTTTGTGCTATTTCAGATGGACCATATCAGTGCCATAGATGTGAAGCAGACTGCTGAGGCTGCAGAAAAACGAAGTCGTAAGGGAGTTCGTAAAAAGAAAACTACTGAAACAGCTATGCAAGAGGACAACTAAAATTTTTGATTGCTCTTCCACTTCACGCTACTTTATTTGAGCGTGAACGTGAACTGTTGAGTGAATGGTGACAGCAGGTGTGTTGGTTTACTACCTGGCACATTAGTGTTGCTGTACTGAATTATCTGGCATCTGATGTCAAATTGTTAACGAGGATTTGCAATAGTTTTATTTGTATCTCTATTTATGGAATTTATAGGAATAAAAGCGGGTTATTATCACAAGACTGGATTGCACTAGGAATTACAAATGTTAACATTTTACAAACAGTTCACATTCCAATCACCAAGTCCTTGCAAAATCAAACTAATTAAATGGCACATTTGATAACACTGCTACGAGATTCAGTCCGTCTGCCATTCTTGGAAGAAATCATTGCCCTTGTCATCCACAACGATGAAAGCTGGGAAATTCTCCACCTCCACACGCCATATAGCCTCCATACCTGTGCACACGTGATGGAGGTGGTCTAATAGGTAAACTCATTAAGCTGTAGGGCTGCAATAGTCTAATAGGTAAACTCGTTAAGCTGTAGGGCTGCATGAATGCCACTAAGTATATGACCATTATTCAGCAGTCATTACATAAGAAAGTACCAACCTAGTTCTGGGTACTCCAAAACTTCCACTTTCTTGATGCAGTTTTGTGCCAAGATAGCAGCTGGACCTCCAATAGAGCCCAGGTAAAACCCACCATGGTTCTTACAAGCCTTAGTGACCTGTACAGACAATCACAGAAATGAAGGAGATAAGAGGTTGACAGTTGTGGAAACTGCTACTTTTGACATGATTTTTCAATAACAAGATTATGACAAGATTAAATCATGATGTTTCCGTGGGTGTACATGACGCACAAGAGATCCATTGGTAACCAAGGGGTTTTAAAATCATGAATGCAGATTTTTAGTATGCAAAAATCCATTTGTGTTTTATATGGAGTAGCTGGCTTGTTTTGTAAGAAAATGAGCAGGAAAAAAAGTTTATGAACCGACAGACAGATTGGCAAAACAGACACTGGTGTGAAGATATGTGATAAGCTATGCTGAACAGCAGAGCTAAAAATGTGCCACCGGATTTATTCCCCTCAGATTTACATAGTACAATAATCTTTTGTCAAAGGTCATGCAAGGCTCATTTTGAGTTTGCAAGGAGCCATAAACAAAAGAGGGGTCCATATGTAATTTGTGGCTGCTAGCTCACTTGATAATAAGAACGTGCCACTAAAAGTTTAGGAACAAACAGAGGGTCTTTCACCAGAGCAAGGTATATGATAAGCTAGGCTGATGAGTTGATCAAAAGTATACAGTGCAAGATAACTGCACTAAGTTATCATTATCAGAAAAAGCTTACTTGTTTGCTGCGATTTCCTTTGGCCAGCATTATTTTGCTACCTCCTGCTGCTTGGAATTGCTCCACATAGGAATCCATCCTTCCAGCTGTAGTGGGACCGAAAGATCCACTTGCATAACCCTGGTTAAACAAATTCAATTCAATGAATTACATTTATGGACTGAAAGACTAAGTTCATGTGAAAAACATAGTATGTCAAGTAATTAATCTTCCATAAAGGATATAAATTGAACCCAACTCCAGTGTGTGTGTGAATATGAAGCATTTAAATATATCTAATCACAATCTTTTAAAGATACCTGATGGATGATAGAAAAACCATATGCATCAGCTCAAAATGTTAGTTTCATATACCAAGTCAAGAATGATCCAAACATACAGACCACCTCTCTGTTGCCCTGTAACATTTGATAACCAACTATAAGAAGTGAATAAATTTGATTGGGACTCACTTCTGGTGTCTTAGCAGGACCAGCATAATAAACTGGGTGGTTCTTGATGTATTCTGGGAGTTCCTGTCCGCTGTCCAACCTCTCTTTCAGCTTGGCATGAGCAATATCACGGGCAACTACCAGCGTTCCTGTGAGACTTAGCCTTGTTCTGATTGGATAAGCACTCAGACCTTGCAACACCTCACTCATGGGTCTGTTAAGATCCACCTTAACAAACATATATATCACATAATTTAATCAACAAGCAGACAATAATTCAATTTGCCAATTGATGAACTTAGCGACGAGGTAAAACAAAATTACGATACGATCATCACAAATATGTTATACTACCGCTATGATGACAACACCTTCCCTGAGAACTGGCAGAATCATAGCCCTACTCTTGGTGAATCGTTATGATAACAACCACTGTCGATGACTATTAAATCGATATTATTGGTTTTATGAGCGATTGAAATATTAACTAACGAAGGTAACTAAGCGAAAGCATTCGCCAAGTTAACAAGAATTCAATTTACCAATTGATGAATTTGGCGACGAGCTAAAACCAAATTACGATACGGTCATCACATTCAAACTAAGCTTTACAACCGCTATGATGACAAAATCTTCCATGAGAACTGGCAGAATCATAGCCTTGGGTGAATCGCTATGATGACAATAGGCAAAGAAACTCCGCCTCTGACAGCGCCGCGCTATTTACTACTTTCGATCTCTCATCCGCGCTCTACGGGTGGCATCTGATCATCAACGATATCAGCAGAAACAGAAACTATGACACATTCGGACGTCAAGCTTGCGTTTTTTAACTTGAATATCAACCGACAACTCCCATTTGCAATTGAACTTTGACCACCAACCCGCACCTCGTGGCCTAAACTGAAAGTACAGTTTATTCCCAGAACCCAACGGTAGAGCAATGTCATGTCAGTTTGTTTAAGTGCCTCATACTTTCCCGGAAAGACATCCGAAACCGAAATTAGGCACAAGCAGAATATATTTGGGTTTTCTCCTCTCCTCACGGTTTCGATCTTACGAAATGCCTATTCTGTTTTGTTGAAAACGACAGATGACATCACAATTCAACACTATCTTATAAGTATAACTGTAACAGTCGCTAACAGTATACTTCCAATATTGGAGCGATAGCACAGGACCAGGATACAATAATCATTGACAATTCAATTGATTAAGTTTTTGCTACAATAGCAATCGAAATTGTGGACAATGCCGCAGTGAGATGATTTAAGGTAAATATCCATTTAAAATACGGTCGTTCGGTTCAAATAGGCCAGGTTTCCGAACACCGACATCTTATGTAAATTCGTGTACACTCGGAAACCTTGCATCAGGCGATAATTTTTGTGGGGGTTGTGATATAATTTGTTGAAATTAGTATAGTGTCATGAACTACTAATTCCGACGCATGCGCAGACGCAACAGATTTAGAAAGATAAGGAGAATACTTGTGGAGTGCCGGTTGGATAATTGCGAGGATTTTATAGTAGGACCTGGAAGGCTATCACAGATCAGGAAGCGTCTATGAGTTGTTGTTTTTTTAAATGAATATCTTACAATTAGTTACATATTTATAGAAAAAGCTTACAATTCCATTCAGCCACAATAATCTGTAATTGTTTTTACGATCGAATCATTTTCCAGGGAGATATTGATGATTTAAAATTTGTTTCGATGACATAGACCCCCCGGGGGGGGGGGGGGGGGGGGGGGCACTTAAAAGTATAGAGATAGTATACATGTGCCGCGCGACGGGGTATGTTTTTTCGGCCTCTCGACTTGTACGACGGGTTTTATTAGGCCTCATACTTGTACGACCGGGTATGTTTTTCAGTTTCAATCTGTAGGACGGGTTTTTGAGGCCTTAGTTTCGTATAGCGGGGTATGCGGTATGTCGAGCGGTATGTCGAGATTTTCGCCTGAACTTATCTTATACCACATTTCGTCTAGTATTATTCTTTTCCATCTTGACCTGTTTTGATGCATGACCGATCAGATGCCCTGGATATTGTTGGGGATAATCACTACGAAGCTAATTTTGATTGTGTCTACGTGTGTGTTTTTATGCATGTGTGTGGGTATATGCATCCATTTAAACTTTTGTTGCAAACGGATCCGGAAAGGACGTTATCAACAACCATGAAATTGTACGATGCAACTAACCATGTCACTGACAACCTTCGAAAAAATTGTTGTTGCCTAGGGACGGTTATCAATTATTTTATCGGCAATTGAATTTTTGGATATAATTTTCTTAATATTTGGACTGATACCACGATTTTTCAACCTTAGGCGCTTAAGAAAACTATTGACTTTTTACAACACGATATATTTACAAAAAAAAAGGTTTACAATTGAATTAAGCTTCAAAGTGGTGTACATTTTTTAAAGATTGTTGGCTCGATGACCTTGACCTTAGTTTGAGGTCAAGGTAAAACAAATAAAAGTCTGGGTTCTGCGCAACATTATTGTCGACCTTTTTCCATAACACCCAGTCACTGACATTTGTTTTGTTTCAACCAGAATGTTTGTTTGTTACGCGTCAAGTTTAACTTCGCTGAGCCCTCGGGCAAACCAGCCCCAGCTCACATGCCACTCCTCGCTATCTCTGCTACTCAAGTTAATACTCACCCGGAATCAAGGAGATCGCTGCCTCTCAGTCTTTGAAGCCCCCACCCACACCCCTTACAGTCTTCTTCGGCAAGGATTAGATTCATTCGTTTTATGGCAGAACCCGACAGTGAGCGTTGAAATGACAATATTTTTGTAGCACTGACTATTTCCAATGTCTCTGACGTCGATTGCAGTCCACAGTCGTTTTGCTCATTCGACGAAGTTGTTTATAGAGATTCTGATATACTGTCTTGCCTGTTCGAGGAAATTTCATGGCTGACACCTGCGTATAGTGGGCACCTGTGATTAACAGGCATTACGGAAGAATTTACTAAGTGTCAAATATTTAGGAGAGGCCCGGAGTTACCAATGTTATAACGGACACACTAGGTCAGTTTTGTTAGTGTTCGTTATAGACGGGTGTTACTGTGTCTGTCATACTGTGTGTACGACTGGCGTTTGAGTTTACATTTCGGATCAAATCTAAACAACCTTTTAGGATTGACGGCTACCAGTTATTGCTTCAATAAGGGATCGGGTCAACTCGTACCCAAACCAACTCGTACCCAAGTTTTAAGATTAATACCAGACTTGCGTGTGATTCACTTATGTACAATTACGTTATAGATGAGTTGATGACTGTCAAAACTCGGCGCAAATAATGTAATATCGCAACCAGCGTTCGTTTTGTCGTTCTGTCTTACCATCGTTTAATCTATCATACATATCGCATGGGAATTATGTACAATACAGTGTCACGCATCCAACATCACAGACAATGCGAATTTTCTGAACAAGCTGACTGTATTAACACGCTCTTCCATGTAGTAGAATATGTTGCTGTACATATCGTTGATCGTGTCCAATTTTTCCCCGCTGTGTGCATCGTATAACCCGTTATAAATTGTTATTCGCCGTATTGCAGAATGATGAACAATTATTACATTATGATGTCATGTTGTGCGTGGTACAGATAACGATATGATGGACGCGTCCGCCCTGGTGGTCGGCCGGCTCGCTGCGTTGTTGACTCGCGCCATATGGCGTGTGTTTCAACACGGAAGTAACGTCATCAAAGGTAAAAAAAAACCTTTGAATTTACAAGTGTTTACTGAAATAATGAACCCATGCATCGCTCGGTTTATATAACGCAGTAGATATTGAAAATAAATATTAACGAAAGTGAAAAAACTAAATGACGAATATTTGATAGAACATGTCATTATAAAAGTTTGTTAGTGGTTTCAGCTTTTAGAAAAGTTTTTTTACAGATCGGACGATAATTGGCTTGTCAATTACGAATTGAAAGAATTTTACCAATTTTTGCTATATGAAATTTTAATTAACATGCTTATTTACGAATGTATATTTAAAAAAGTTTGCATTATTTACAATTTTTAAAATCGAAGCGTTTAATGCAAAATTAGTTAGAAAAAACCGGGACGCCATCAGCAACCATGAAATTTTAATTGTTATGTAGGCAATTTAATGGTTTGGGTTTTTTTTTTGCTTAGTCCTCAGACAACCTTCGCGATTAGGGAATTAATTTTATGTAGGCAATTTTTTGGGGTTTTTTTACCTCAGGCGATTACAACAAGCGATATATTGACAAAAAAGTTGGCAATTGAATTGAGTCAAAAGTGGTGTAAATTTTGTAAAAATCGAACAATACCCCAGACACATTTTTGCTGGTCAAGGTAAAAAAAAAAAGTCTGGGTTCTTGGCAACATTGTTGCCGACCTTTCAACAACAAAAAATTCTAAATTTCATCAAAAATTGCGACGGTAATCGCCTGCCAAAAAAAGTTTGCAAGCCCACAAACAAACCCACAAACCCTACTAACGAAGGTTACTTGGCGAAAGGTTTCGCCAAGTTAACAAACACGTAACTTGGCAACTAAAGCATTCGCATTCGCCAAGTTAAAGTAAATGTCTTGGCAAATTTCGCCATAAAATAAATTCTTTTTCATAAACCCCTTCTTTTTTCAATAATAAAAATAACATTTTACCTTCACAACATCTCCACCTAGCTGGTCAGTTGTTACTTCAGGCAGATAGACAGACGGATCAGCCACCAGCTTTTCCACGAACACTCCCTCCTCAGTGATTTTCCCTAACACCTGTTGAATCATTACTTAACCTCTTCATTTGTCTAGCTTCAAGATAAATCATAAACACCAAGCAGATGTATAATCTGATTCAAATATTGCTGTTGGTGGATATTCAGGTGCTTTACCTGTCTATCGGCTGAGCAAGACACACCGATGCCCACCGGACATGAAGCTCCGTGTCTCGGTAACCGAACTACTCGCACATCATGGCAAAAATATTTGCCTCCAAACTGGGCTCCTATTCCCATTGATTGTGTCAGCTCATGGACCTGCTGCTCCATTTCGAGATCACGGAAAGCGCGACCATGTTCGTTTCCTAGTCATGAATAAGGATAGTAGTTGTTCATTAAGTGAAAAAAATATATTCCCATATTGCAGTTATTTATAATACAGATAATTACATATAAATTTCATATCTCGGTGTCAACTAACATCATATTGTTTATCATAGTTTATCAAATATATCACCCAGGAAAAGAACAAAACGACCATTCATTCCCACCTGTTGTTGGTAGATTATCCAGATATTTTGTGGATGCAAGTTTGACAGTTTTCAAGTTGAACTCAGCGGATGTTCCCCCTACAACAATAGCCAGATGGTAGGGGGGACAGGCAGCTGTTCCAAGGGTCTGAAATGAAACATTTCAACAACAATGTCAAGACTGACAATGTTTTAGAAAATGATAGGGATGGATAGTGTCCTTAATAAGGCTTAACAAGTTAGATGGTCTGGCTCCCATCTTCTTAATGTATTTCGACCAGTATGCTTTCTTATCAATGTTTATGATCATTTTGATGTATTATAAACCTCACTATTTCTGATAATCATAGTTGTGATAATTATTATGGAGCATTTCACACAGCTGAGGAACAAGTAACAGCTAGTCGATGTTTACCACTAGCTGCTGGTAAGAACAGGAATGATGCTGTAAGCCTGCTAGTCTCATCATCTCTTTATAAAATTGATCAATTTCAAGCATTTCCGGAAGTGACTGGCTTATGCAGCAACGAAGGTGTATACATATTGTTTCAAACTAGGCATCACTCCAGCATCTCCCAATCATCTCCACATCACTCAATATGCCACACATCCCTACCACCTTCCTGACTTGATGTCAACAAATTTAAACAGGAGGGGACCGCTAGAGGGGGGTGAAGGGTTCATCAAAGTGAAAAATAAGGAATTCGGAAGGACAGAATTTCTATTGTTCTGTTAAGTAACTTCTATAAGGGAGAGAAATATTTTCTAATGAACTCAATGCATACATCGAGGTCAGGATCAAAGTAATTAACCAGACTTTTTTTTAGTTTAGCAGCTGCTGAATATTTTCTGGGATCTGTAATCTACCTGTTTCCTGTCAATAATCACAGCTTATCCATGTTCATAATATACTGCATCAACTTGAGTGGAAATAAGATTCTGGAGGATGAGTAAGGAATGGCAAGAATAGCCCAGTGTTGTTTTTGAACTTTTTGAGTCTCTACCATTACTGACTGCTCCAATCCTTTTGCTGACCCTTATTGCATCATTCACTTCAAATGAACTTCACTGAACTCAACAAGAACTCAAGCATGCACCCCAACACATACCTTGATCTTCTCGTTCATAAAGCTGAGAAATTTGTCTGGGTTCAACAAGGCCTTTGTTTGCTGGTAGAGAAAGGTCTTATTAGCAGAGCCACCGCCTTTAGCGATGAACATAAAATGGTACTCATTTCCTTCCGTAGCATAAATTTCAATTTGGGCTGGAAGATTGGTACCTGTGTTTTTCTCTGTGAACATGTCTATAGGTGCCACCTTGACAGTACAGAAATAAAGAATAGTGTCACACATCAGCCTGTAACAATCAAATATATATTCTTGCCTCATTAGCACAATCAAAACAAAATTTGCCAATACTTGGAAGCTCAATATGGAACCATCCAATGATATCATAGTTTACCATGGGGAAACCACCATAGAGTAAATAGATTTCTTTACCTGTGAGTACCGGAGATTTTTGGAGGTGTACGTGTTGTAGACACCCCTCGACAAGGCTTCTGCATCACTACCTTCTGTCCAGACATATTGTCCCTTTTTGCCTGTATATACACAACTTATTTGTTCTTATATTAAGAAAAGCAACTTTCCATATTCAAAACCATGTACAAGCCTGATTGTGTGAAAACTAAGATTTTGAATATGGCACCAGAGCATTAAGTACTTACCCATGCAGATAGCTGTCCCAGTGTCTTGGCACCCAGGCAGTACCATACCGGCAGCGATGTTGGCATTTTTCAGCAACTCTAATGCCACAAATTTATCATTGGATGATGAATCTGGATCTTTCAGGATGTTCGACAGTTGCTAGAAAATATCATGACAAATCTTAACAACCATCTGAGTTCCACAGCATAAGCTGATTTGGTAGATTTTCAATTCATCCGGCAATAATTTCTGATGGATCCAAACCTGAAGATGTGCAGGTCGCAAAAGATGAGCCACGTCAATGAATGCTTGCTCGGACAACTGGGTCAGTGCTTCTGGTTGTACCCGCAAAATGTTCTTACCACCGAGTTTCTCAACAGAAACATATTCTCCTTCAGATACATAAACACAAACAAAGGCATGTGGTTTGTCAAACCCAATAAGAAGAATTAAAAGTTAAGTATATTTACTTAATCTCTTGCACTTTATTTGAAAATTTAGTGCTTTTTATCTTCTTTGTTGCTATAATAAAGGTTGGCATGTAGGTATTGTGAATATGAAGGAAATGTTGGCTTCTGCAATGAATGTTACATCATGACAGTGATGAATGGGGATGATCAAGCCTGGAGTAGCACCTGTTGATTGCAATCACCTATAGGAACAAACCTGTTGCCCATATGAGGTTACAAACACTATTCGAAAATGATATAGTTGGGCCATTGGCTCAGGTACATCTTGTTTTAATCAAGTATTACCAACTAATTTTTATGTTAGCAAAACAAAAAGTGTTATGTGTCTATGATATAGTGATCTCTAAAGGAGAGCAGTATGAGATAACAAGCTTGTGTGGCAAGGTTGATAATAATTACAAACCTGTTATTTTTGTCCATGGAGTGTCAAGCTTTTTTTCAGGTTGCAGAATATCTTGGAAATGGAATGGTTTGAGAGCAGCAGCTGCGGCTGTTGCCTTCTGTCTCAACAAACCTTTCCACAGCGGCCGAGTACAGCATGAGCGGATAATATTGGAGCCAGACAGCATCTTGATGTTTCACCTGAGCAAAGTAAAATTCAGAGAATTAAGTAAGGGCTTCCTGTGACCAAAATTTCACAGGAGTTTTGGGCTTTCATGTGAGAGCATTGCATCTTTTGTCAAGGATTTTATGTGGGGCAAAAATCTCCAGCCAATCTGTTTAATTGATAGATGTTTGTTGTATATCTATCCCAATACAAGAAACATTAAAGGTGCATTTATTTGAAAACCATCCCAAATTCTGCGGAGAAAATACTTCAATGACTAAATCCATAAAACTTGATCTCAGGTAAGTTAAATCGGTTGTTTTATAGCATTTTCTAAAGTTCTCATTCCTTATTTCTCATGGTGAGTGAATAAACCTTACATGGTAATGCAACTGATAACATTTAAACACACCTAGCACTTTTTGAACAGTCCAAGCCAATGGCCAAGTATTCAAAAATGTATTTGATTGTTTTCCCATTGTCTCATTCAGTTTCAGTATGAAATCTGGGATCACAATTGCCATGCCTGTTGAGAAGGTTCCATTAGGCTCAATGAAAACTTGTAACCTGGAACTCACTTTGTGGAGTATTAATATCTCGATGAATCCTCAAAGCTCAACCCCATAATATCAATTAATAATCGGCACAGTACATACAAAAAGGAATCTTGTCTTGGTGGTTTTACAGAACAGCAAACGTCAGCTTTAATTTAAGTTGATCAAGAGAGGAAAGTGGAAAACTTGTCAGAGTTGACTTTGGTAAGTGCACTGTTGTAGAGAGGGTTCTCTTTGATGCTCTATTGCGAATGAAGTTTATCCATTCCAAGTTATTGTCTCATGGCGTCCCACACATCAATGGGTGTTCCAGTTAAAGGGCTATTTCACAGCTGCCCAGCTGTCAAAATTGACTAGTGTTTCCAGACCACTGATATCCAGATGGCCAATTTCACATAATTTGTCTAAAGGGTAAACAGTTTATTTTCAGAATCCTGCCAAATATTTTGAAAGATTTAAGATTCATTTTAACTAATGCACTGTTCAGTTAGTGAAAAAGTTGACAATTATCTGATAAAAAGCTGCAATCACTTTTAAATTCACAACTCATGATGTGACTCTGAGACAGGAGATTATTAATATTAATTATTATAGGTCTACCAGATATACATATCTGACAGGTATAGCTAGTCTACAGACAAAAAATAATTTCTAAGGACTGTTTTCAACATGGCTGAGTTGCCATGATCCGCAATCCAGGCACACATTAAATATTATGTAATAAATTAACAATTGCACACATTGATCGATTTTGAGACCCCCGGGATAAGGCCTGGGGAGGGGCAGTCGTAGTAGTGGGTGAGCAATGGACTTCCAAAATATTAATTGATCGCAACAGCAACAAAAACAGCAGGTTAAACCGAACAAACAGTTGAGGTTTCAAGGTGATATATCGAAAATGCAAACTTGACATTAGTCTTTCAATATATAAGTCAAAACAAGAATTTTAGAGGACCGGTCATGTTTACAATTACCTCCTCGGAAGAGATCGGTGACACCCGTCGTATTCCGGTGACCTCAAAACGTCCTTGACGGCGGAGAGCGCTGATTGGTTACAGATCGCGGGAAGTGTCGATTTGCCGCCAGATACAAATTTCAATTGTCATAGCTGCACTATCGGCCGAGCAATATACACCGAAAATTTTTCAGGTCTTGCTATTGTACTTTGAATCTTTAAATTTTAATCAACTCACCAACATGCTTGGGCAATGCAGTATCGGAAACGAAAACTCAATCGGTAAGATATCTTATTTTCAAACTAGCGTCTGAAATTTTAAAACTTCAAATCAGGATTCTTTCCGTCTGTCTTCAATCAGTCAATGACTTCAATAATTCGTCTTATTTGTTCATCAAATTTTAATATGCAAACCATCGATCAGTTTGTCCTTTGTACAATGAACTTAAGTTACGCAATGCTGATGGACTAATCTGGTCCCATCTGTTCTTTAAGTATGAGTTCATTGTCATATCTTTTCTTCCCCCTGGCAAATTCAGTCACAACCGGTCAACTTGCACTACCGAGTACCGGGCGCCTATCTACATCATAGTATTCTACCGGGTTACTGGTTACAGCATTGATATCCCATTGTTGCCCCTTTATCCTTTATCTACAAGAATACATTCATGTTCAGTAGTAGAATAATTTTTGCACCTTTAGCCTAGTTTAGGTGTGAAAACATTCGGAAAGCTAGTGTTAAGTGGTCAAAAGGGCGGGAAAACTCGGGGGCAACGATTTGACTAAATTTGTTTGGACTTCGAAGCCTGGCACCTAGCCTAGTCTCTGATCGGTTTCTGGTCAGAACGAAACGTAGACTAAGCAGTCAAGGGCATTCATTTCAGGTCACAGGAGCAATCGGACCCTTAATTCAATAATTCCACAATTCAAAATTCCTATAACATAAGACTCAGTAATGAAACAACACGGGAGCATCCAGGACCAGGTTCTTCATTCGACATTTATAAAACATGCCTGACACTACGCAGGTGCATACTTTACTACAAGAAACTGGGAATATGCTTCGATTCTTGGCCTCGTAGCCATCCCACACCCAATGTATAGTTTCTCTAGAAGGGCAGACATGGTGTGATTTACCAGGGATAATATCAGCAGATATTTTGTGCTGTTCCTTACATTTAAATACATTTCTACAAGAACAAGATCCTTCTGTAGTATTTGACTTAACAGACCTATATGGGGTGAGACGACACACCAGCAAGCTACCTACAACTCAGGAACAAGATGCACCGACTCTGGATGTTGGTCCAATGTACACTTTTTTCTGGAAGACAGACATTTTTATTGTATATTTCATATCAGAAGATAATAATTCACACTCATGTATAAAAAAAATAGATTCTGTTATAGCTGACTCAGCAACAGGATGTAACACCTCGGTAGCATTTGGTACCGTTTTGTTTTTTTACCCAGTGAGGGCTCTTTGGTGTTGGGGTATTCTTGGCAGTATTCCGTCTGATCTATCAATGCTAGCTGCAATCATAGTATATTAAATTGCAACCAATTAAACTGGTCAGTTCCCACTCTTAAAATTAAGGAAGCAACTCCTTCGCATTTTGTGGTCTTCAGAATCTCCACAATGCCTTTCCACAGTCTGCTTTGGGGACTTGATCACAGCATATCAGCTTGCTTATTGGGGGCCATTCAATAGTCTTTTTTTGTGCAACATGCTATTTGTTTCCGCTGTTCCAATGCTCGGATACTTTTACCAATTACTTGAAGTTGATAAATAAAGATGACAGTATTACAGGAAAATTGAGTAATTATAAATAGAATCTGGGTTTGTCAGTGACTATAAGTAGACAATTTCATGGAGAATGTGTAGTTATAAAGAGAAGGTTTGTTTCTTATGTCACATACCACATTGCACTAAGTGCTTTTCTCATGTCAACAGTTTGAGACACCCAGGCATTGTTCCCTGTGTTTCCCAGTCCCATTTTAGATCTTGTCTGTGTAATTGTAGAGCAACAACGTTGGGTTAATGTTGATTTCATTAATGTTTTCAGAGTGCTACAATGGTGTGTCAATTCCATGGCCAAGGAAGCCAAAAAAGAAATTCACAGTGAGTATAACTGTTTGAGATGAATTTCTCTGATTTAAATATTTTGACAAAATATTGACCAAGAATGTATTATTTCTTTACAAATATTGATGTAGAATTTGTTTTCTTTGCTGAACAAGGTGGCTGTGGAAGGCAACATAGGCTCAGGAAAAACAACTTTCTTGCATTACTTCAAGAATTGCAAGAATGTCGAGGTAAGTCTCATGTTCCATTCACTATTGTAATATTGTGTTGCAATTAATCACAGCACTAAGAATATTATTTTTCCAGGTCTTACCAGAACCTGTTGAGATGTGGAAGAGTGTGCGAGGTCACAACACACTTGACCTTATGTACAAGGACTCTCAACGATGGAGTCTGACATTCCAGTCCTACGTACAGCTGACTATGCTCATGAATCATAACCGCAAACAGGTCGGTATTCTCATTGATGAAGTTAATGTTGGCTGTGGAATCCTCCAGGATGTACCCCTTTTTTTTACAAAGTTGTGAACATCATTCATTAAAAAAAAAATATCGTGATGTTTCAGAAATCACCTGTTAAATTGCTTGAGAGGTCGATCTTCAGTGCAAAGTACTGCTTCGTGGAAAATCTGCACAAGAGGTGAAAATACAGAAAGCGCAGTTGACAATAATACTTAATTGCTTGTATACCTGTGACTGCACTCGATTGCTGCTGTGGTATAAGTTGTATAATTTCCTGATTGCAGTGGATTGATGCCTGGGGTGGACTACGCCATTCTGTCCGAATGGTTCGACTGGATTGTTAAGAATGCAAATGTTGGCGTTGATCTGATAGGTAAGCGAGGTGGTTGTTGTCGGGGTGGGGATACAATATATCTGTGTGATATCTTATCATTTCGGTTGATATCTGGTGACAAATGACAGTTGAACTGACTGCTGTTTCAGTTTACCTGAGAGCTTCACCAGAAACATGCATGCAGCGCATCAAATCCAGGAACCGCAAAGAAGAGTCCTGTGTCCCAATGGTAAATATTCTCCCATTTGTTGCGCGCATTGTGGTCTCTTATATTGTTACCATAGGTGTATTCTTCAATAAACTCTTTTCATTGCAGGAATACTTTGGAGAGTTTACATGAGTTACACGAAGACTGGTTGATACACCAGACCAGCTTCTCGGTCCCCTCCCCCGTTCTGGTAAGCTTTCTTTGATTTACGGCCACCATGTCCTTTTCTGTTTTATTGTTCATTGCCGACATTAGTCTTACAGCTTACTATATCTATTATATATATTTATGGCAACATTTGTCTTACAGCTTCCCATATAAGGCCATACATTTTTTGCAGACTCTGGATGCAGACAAGGACCTTTCTGATCTGCAATTAGAGTTCGAAGAAAGAAGGGAGGAGATTCTTTGTGGCAATATCTGATCTCTATATAAAGTGTATTTGTTGTAATTTATATGTATATTCAGGACAGTGTTTATAGTGTACATTTACCTCCATTTTTATTGCATCTCTTTAATTTTATGTACAGATTATTGGCTCTATTTTATAAGGATTTAATTTTAGATGTTTTTATTGTATGTTGAGATGAAAGTATTGAATGTGTGATCCGATGTAATATAATCCTTCATAACATTTGTTTAGTTCTGGATTCATTTCAAGTTTATGATAAGACTGTTAGAAAATTTACCATGAAGAAACAGTATCTGAGTTTTGAATAATAATGCCAAGTTTATGGCCTGCAGACAGAAACATTGTTTGCATCACGATAATTGCCTGCTATCAACTTTCATGTTACATTTTGGTGACTCTTGAAAGGGAATGACATTGGTTGAGATTTTTAAAGCTGCGTACAATAGCTAGGTTCTGGTGCGACCATCTATATCTATGTTAAAAGAAGTAGGACCAATTAACATCATTACAGATGTTGTACCATGGTGGAGGGGGATGGTTAATAGCCTCCATGTACTGGACCAAACTATTTTATAGAAGTGTGATGCTAGAAAAGCAGCATTGACAGTCGGCCATCTATAGGGTAGGAGGTTAGTGCAGGTAGTAATGAATTGCCTGGGTGAATTGCACAGCCTTCTACCCACAAAGAGGGTTTGGAATGATGATAAACAGCTCCTTGCAAACAGAAAGGCATTCCCACGCTTCTTGCAGTAAACCCATGCAATAATACAGGGATGCCAATTTTCCGCATTATGTGGCAAATATTCCTCTTTTTTTATACAAAATCCTGTTGCTATCCCTGATAATAGCTATCTTGAAAGTCGGTTAACATCAGCAGAGACAATAACAAGGCATGTGATGAATGAACAAAAGTTCGTGAAGCAGAATTTATTGGATTTTTTTAGCAAAAGTAAAAAAATCAAGAACTAGTTTCCTCCTCTGGCGAGCTGGAGTCGTCGGAATCTCGGTGCTGTCTCTTTCTGTACATGTCCATCAGTTCATTGGTTGAAATCTTCCGTCGTTTAGCAACATTTTCTATTCTTTCTTCAAAGCTAGCTGAAAAGGTTCCAAACAGCAGAGGTTGATGTAGAGTGTAACCGTGGCAACAGAGACGGTGAAGTTTATGATGACGATGGTGAATGACATGAATCTGCTGTCATTATACTCACGACATGAGGGTCTTTCTAGCAAGGGTCTGTAGATGCGAGGCTTACTACCCGTCTGTAAACAATCCACCTGATCCATCACCACGCCAACTGCCTCAGCATCAGGAGTCGAGGACACCATCTGTAGGAGGCTGCCAAGCTGGGTTGACCTGCAACAATGGTATAATTTAGAATCCATAGCTTCATCACTTGAACTATATCCTCTGTATTATAGCTGCATGAGAAAACACCAGAATATGACACTTTAACATGAAGCAGGTAGCAGTTAAAGAGGTCCCCACAATAGCACGTCTCTAAGCCTCAAATGCCATTGTCTTATAACCGGCGAGATGGCTCTTTAGCTGTTTCAAAAGGCACTTTTTCTCACTTGATGCAGTTGTGAGTCCATGTTCTCTGCAGGTTTCTTATGGTGGTGCCAAGCTCACCTAAAACACGTCAATACCACAGCCAAATATACCATCACAAGTGGAAAAGATCATTTATCATAGTTAAATTATATCAACAACATTAAGGTTTCTATTCACATAAATTTAATGGTAAAATATTCCAGTGGCACAAGTAACATAACCGGCTATGCACTCAGTGGACACCGTAACCAAACAATTCCTCACTCACCCCCCTCATAGTTCCACTCCAGCCCTTCATATTCAGAGTCATAGAGAACCAGTGGAATTTCTGGTGGCACAAGACAACGCTCATTCATACATTAATACTACATGCATTACACCATGACATAGTTGTCATCAGAACCTTTAAAATATGACCACTACTTAAACACTGGAGTACATTAAAATAGCCTCTGTCATATCAAATATATCTTATCATGAAATAAAGGATGGTTTTTCTAACATTGACAGGAGTCATTATAAGAACCTGAAGCCATGGTGTATTGTGGTCTCCTCGGGGTTTTCTCGATATCAAGCAGGGTATCAACGATCTGTGTCAACAATCACTGGTGTTACTGTCCTCAAGAAGACGCACTTAATTCCGACAAATTATTCGAGGAGAGTTTGATATCATACACCGACATTCATTACCTCGGGATTCTCCTTCCCTTGTCCCACGAGCAGCAGTACAGCTACAACGCAGCGGATTTGGTGCCAGAGAAATGCCGTACCCACCACCGTCAGCTCATACATAGCGCTGCCAGCCAGTTCACCAGCACAGCTGAAAGCATATAGACAAATAAATAGTTATCAAAGGGTTTAATAATGACAGAGCTAAAGACAAGCCAGACACAGAATACAATATCCAATGATAAAAGCATGAATTCAGAATTCCACTAAAGATTGCTCAGATTCCTACCCTCCATTCAAAGACTGAATAGAAATCTGGAACATGAAGCGGGTGTAGTTGATGACTCCGTTACCCACGTCCATTTTGCAAAAGTTTCTGAAGTCGTGTTCCCCTTCGAGCTTACTGGCAGCCAGTTTCATGGCCTGCATTTCACACATACTATCTGTATTGAATGCATCACGTCATCTTAGTACGTCTTTATGCACCTGATCATAACTACGGTTCAATATTTCATTTTGATAGGGACACAATGCCAACACTGCATACGCACGACCGATTTCCATCGCTAAAATCATCTCTCAGCAATATGCTATGTCATTTGTGATCATAACGTACTTTAATGTCGAGATTGCCCTCTGGGAAGAAGTATTTGTATGTTCTCCGTTTGCAGCTGAACCTGATACAATGCAACACAATGTGAAAAAACTTACAATGAAATATCAGTTATAAAGCTAACAAACTAACTGTACAGCAGAACGATGAAAATTGAAGGATGGTAGGATTGCAGTGCCAAATATAGCCCCGTGTTATAGACCGAGGGCAAGCAAGGGACCACCAGGATCTTGCTTAGTCTATAAAGTATACAATGCTTCCAACAACCGCTTTATTGCAGTGTTGAATATGGTATAGGCACACACAAATTTATAAGATCGTTGACATATTAAATGCTTAGCCAGGAGTCTCACAGATTTTGTTGTCACCAATTGACACACTTGGCACTGCCAATGAAGAAAAGACGAGGTTTGGAATAAAAGACACACCATGTGCAGCACTAATGGAGGGACTTTATTAAGTTCAAGATTTATTCAGGTCTTTGAAATCATCTGTTGGTAAGGTAAGTGTTGATACATAATGTATGAAGTAGAAATTTTTTTCTCATTGACATATTATTTAAAGAAGAAGAATAATAAGAGAATTAATTCTGTCCTTCAACATGGAAAACTGGAATGTTACGGTCTCACCTTGCACTGAATTCAGGATCTACAGGACACCAAGCGAGCACTCTGATTTCTTGTGGCAATACACTGTTGAGCATTTTGATATAGGGAAACTCTCTGTCTTTTTGACCTAGATAACACAGTAAAATACATACCACACAGGTGTTATCCATGAGTAGAATTATACAGCTGAACATTTCTACATAGTAGGTTTCAAAGAATTTTCTGTTACAACAGACCTTATCAGGCACTGTTATCATGTACGTACCAGTGTATCTTATCTAAAAGCTGCATGTAATGACTGACCACATGGGAAAATAAAGTAGTCAACAATAGAAATATACAAATTAATGGGAGAAAGGCAGGATGACAGTCTGTACGAAAGTTTGTCGGACCTCGGCTCCCGCCGGTAATAAATCGCGAGGTCCGGCAATTGCATGTTAATTGTAGGCCCACATGTCCGGCAATAACCCTTTAGCAAAATATCTTTTTTTATTGAAAAATGCAAATGTCTAAAGGTTTTGTCGATTCCTGTGTTTCGTTGTTTTGAATGACGTAATCAATAGTATATAACGGTAACAGCCGAGGTGTTCGAAGTTTATTTTGTGTCCCCGCTTCTTCGAACTGGAAGCGTTTGGAAACCGGAAACTGTTCACTAACCCAGACTGCCTTTGACCTAGTCTAAATCATTCAGCCGCTCAGATTCTATCGTCAATATAGATCCGTATCAGATGCAAGCATTTAGATGGACTGGACTTTGATCAATTCCAGTTACTATTTTCATATTACAGAACACAAAGATTCAGATGGTAGTGAGCAATCTGGGAGTGATGATGATGATGGTGACTCTGACTATCATAGTGACTTTCAGGATGAGGATTCAAAACTAGAAAAAAAATTTCTTTTATGCTAAGGAAAATCTTGATATGATTATCTAACTGTCACCTCCTACATAAAAGACTCTATACAATTGGTCCAGAGCAATCGAGTCGAAGGATTGTATCATCATATACACCTCTTGTTATTGTATAACAAGCTATGTTTATTAAATAAACTGTACTGTTAATAAATAAATAATATCTGTCAAAAGTGTATCTTGTAAATTTAGTACCTAAAACCCTACATGTATGTGTATGTGATCAAATTAACTTTCACTAAAATGTACATAAAATTTTTGGTCCTGCAAAAACTTGTCCGGTTCTGCAATGTAGACTGTATTGCAGGACCTCATGTCCTGCAATGTGATAATGACTTTCGTACAGACTGAGATGACCATAAATGCAGACAGGATGACACGAGGAATGATTAAAAAAGATGGATGACACTTATTAATTACGGCTGGAGGAGAAGAAGAACGCAATGAACAAATCCTGACATGGCCACAAACTACTCACCCAGTCTCTCGGCCGCTGTTCCGTTTTCTCTGGGTATCACTCCAATCCCTTCCAACAAACTGGTCCTTAGATTTAGTGAAATTACCTGTCAATAATCACCAAAATGTATGAGAAAATCAACACACCATTTTACCATATCTGCCGTAACATATGCAGGGAGCAAACACATTGCATTTTCTTCAAGAAAATTGCATGAATCTAAACATTTTACAAAAATGCCATGAGGCCATTGTCTATTTGCTGCAGGTAGATAAAACTTTCTAGCGTGTTCATCAAGGATTCATCTATATCATGACATGGTGATGATGATTTTCCTGTTACCTGCGAGAATGCACTAACACCTTTGTCTGTCCTTCCACATTTACTGTACTTGGCATTTTCTCTGTTTCATGGTGCAAATCAACAAGAATGCAAATAGTGAATTCATATTTGAAATGGTAAATATTTCAAGCATTGCATGTGTATCAGTTCAAAAGGAGAGGTTGAGTTTTTAGAAAACCCCATCTGAATTAGAAACCAAGCAAAAAAATCTTACTTAGACTCAATAAGCCTGGTGGTTTGTAAAGCCTCAAACAAAGCAGCTTCTATTGTATTGTCCGTTTCTTCTTGTGCAGCAAAGCCACCGTAGTCCCACCCAAGGTAGGCAATTTTGAGAGCTACGTGTCTGGTATTATACCTGTAAATACAGATCCAAAATCACTCAACACACATACACATGAATAAACTAGACAAGGATGATGTTTTTTCAAATGGCACAAATAATATAATCACACCTCGTGAAGTCAATTGGACGCTTCTTGGTCTTTTTCCCCTGACGTTTCTCTTTGGTTTCCGCTGCTTGGTTTTTCAGTAAGTTCTGCAGTTGCTTGACATGTGCCTGTAATTTGACAACCTTTTGCTCCAGATCCTACATAAGAAACACAACAAGCATAAATCAAATTGATTGGATGAATAGGTGAATATTATCACTTCATACAATCAATGAAATAACACAGGTTAAGAGAAATAAAAGGAAGCTTTGTTAATAACCTACATCATATGAGGGCTTTGGTTTGCTTTCCACACCACTGTCAGTGTGAGTGCTCATTTTGTTTGCGTGGACTGTCACTGTAGATGCAGCAGTTTCCTTGAATAACTTGATTTGCTTACAAAGCTTGCCAATAACAAGTGATTGAGTTCTCAATCTACAACTGTTGAAATTGACGATCATTCCACGTCTGCAATGTTAACAAAAAGGATATTTACAACACTCACATTGCGATAGAATTTATTGAGCATCTCTGGTAAATACTGCATGTGAATTCAGTTAAAAATTATGAGAGGACCTTTCTCCAACGGTAAACTTGATGAATAATTATGCATTTTTTCGGTCACCTTAGCCATCATCATCGTTACCATTATCGTAACCATCATCATTAACGTCACAATAGTCACGATCACCATCATCACCTTCTTCATCATCATTATCAAATGTTTAATGTTATCAGAGGTTTTACAGATCAGAGCTACGGGGACGTTATGATAAAATGGTCCATGAGAACTGACAAAATCATAGCGCACATGCTCAAGGCAAGTAAATTTCACTCTTTGCAAAGCCACTTTACTGAGATAAGCAAACTTGATGTGAAAACCATTAATAATTTACAATTATATGTAGCCAATTAGATGTTCAGAATATATTGAGCAATCGCTGATAGAATAATAAATGACGATAGGACAATTCTTCAATTCTTGACGAAGATACAACATTGGAGAGCAACAAATTATTCCGGTCGTACTATCACAAACCAGTTTAACAACACGTTTCCTGTGATTTTCGTTTTTCAATGCACTGGAAAGGATTCCGGAATATCGTCAGAACGGATTGATTAGTCAGTAGGTATCAAATTTGTTTATATACACGAATTTGAGATATACCACAGAATGCGTTCGTCGCCTCACAATGTCGAGAATATTTTGTGTGAAGCTGGTTTCGTACTACTGCTGATGTCTGGTTGTCAACCCAGCTCGTTATTTTCAGCCCATTATTCTATAGTACTATAAGAAAGTGAATTTCGTATCCTGAGGTAGGCAAAGAAACTTCGCCTCTGACAACTGCTGACTGCGTCTGCGCTGTTTACAACCTCCGATCTCTCATGTGCGCCCTTTATGGGATATTAGATTGTCAATCATCTGGGTTGATATAACTTAACTAATCTGGAGAATATTTATGAGGTTGAGGAATGTGGAGTAGAGTTTAGACTAAAAGCACAAACAGTGTTTTTCCTGTTTTTTTAAGCAACATTTCTGTTTACAGAGGCTTAACTATAACGAGGCGTTCTACTTAAAGAATTTGTCTTGCCAGGTATTCTGACCAACATATTACATGTATTACAACTTATTTTCACTGTCTCATGTTATATAATATATTTGACAAATATTTGGCTTGGGAAACATTGATGTATTCAACACCAGTATATTGTATCAAAATGAGCCAAATGTCGGAGAAGGCTTGATTGATTATTCGTTGGGTGTATTGTTGATGTTTACTTGATGTGGGCATGATAGGCAATAGTGAAGTGAATTTCAGGCTAAGTGACATGATCCTTGTTTGAATCATTTACTCAGCATTTTTCATTATGCTCTTCGCCATGCACTGAATAAATCATGTACATATACTAATCAAAGTTCTGATTTGCTAATTGACAAGGAACTGCTCTGGAGGAGTGATGCTCTGGTTGCTTGGTGAGACTTTTGTTATCTGTGTGCTGCTGTTAGCAAACATATATAGGTCATGGGGAGGTCGTCAAAAGACAAGAGGGATGTCTATTATCGGCTTGCCAAAGAAGAAGGTTGGAGGGCAAGGAGTGCCTTTAAACTGCTACAGATCAATGAAGAATATGACATATTTAATGGTCAGTAGTACTTTGTAAAATAGCCTTAGTAATCATCTGTTAATTTTTTTTTAACTATAACAAAATACCTTAAAGGGGATTTGAAGCACTGTTTCAAGCTAAGCAAAAGGATTGAGCTTGATACCGTTAGCATACATTGGGGTTCATTTTGTTTTTCAAATGATCACTATTTTGACTCGAGTAATGTTTAAATCGGATGGTTTTAACACATCTCCACAACCATGACAATTTTCATTACATCATTTATTGGACCAGCTGGTATTGTAAGAGCTTTCTTATGCACATAACAGTTTAGCTGACATCCTCTTCTTGCACTGAAGTACACATGGGAGGTGTTGACAATATGTCACATCTAATGATAACGCTGGATGTGTCAGTCATTGACAGCTACATCCATGGATGTATCTGAAGATAGAATAGACATAGTTCTGTCAAACTGATGATTTTGCAAAACAAAAACAATAGGGATTAAAGTAACTAATAGTTTGGAAACAGTGTTGCCAAACTTGTTAAGAGTATTGTCACCTTACGGCAGTTCCTGGCAATGCTAGTGTCTGAATGACATTGAACAAATTGAGTTTATTTGACTGTTCAGGTGTGAAGAAAGTTGTGGATCTTTGTGCTGCTCCGGGTAGTTGGAGTCAAGTTCTAGCAAGAAAGTTACGGTAAATTAGCACTAAACAAAAAATGCAATTATTGTCATGAATTAACAGAAATACGTCATATTGATATAATCACAACATCTTTTTTGTTTGTGTTAAACTGTTTCAGTAAATACGTTCTGTTTTGTAAAGGTCTGATCAGCCAGAAATTGATAAAGACGTGAAGATAGTTGCTGTGGATCTCCAGGCTATGGCACCTATCCCTGGTGTTATACAGCTTCAAGGAGATATTACAAAAGTGTGTCTTTGCACATCCACTAGATCAACTGTATTGATGGAAAAACACTGATTCACTGCAATAATCACACAAATTAATGACTCTCTACACTGTGTTTTTGTCCCATGCATTGATGGTAGTTGATTTATTTATAGAGCTTATAACTTTGACAATATTCAAATATTTATTTGTTTGCTTTTGATTTTTTTAAGCTATCTTGAATTTATTTTTGTCTTTGTGATGAAAGGTGTCAACAGCACAGGAAATTATAAGCTACTTTGAAGGTGACCATTCAGACCTTGTTGTTTGCGATGGGGCTCCGGATGGTGAGTTCAGATGCAATATATTGTGAAGTTATGCGCACAAATAGTAACTGGGATCATTCAGTATTGCTGAATGAAGCTATTTTCAAAAATGCTGGATATAATATATTTAGGTCAAATATATCTTTTCTGTATGTACATCACCCTGGCACATGTGATCTTTGGGAAAATGATTCTTTAATTTGCTTTAACCTACAGCTTTTTTTGTGAAGGAATTTCAAACTTTACCGACCGCGGTCCAGTAAATTTGAAAAACTTGACGAATTTTTTTTACTGGACCAAAGTTTTACCCAAACATATATATAGCCACGATTGCTTTTACAAATCCGCGTAAATCTACTCAAGAGTTTCCGGCAACCACGGAATAACCCGAAGTCATGTCGCCTGAGATGGCTAACGAACCAGCGAAAGTTAAAATATTGGGAGAAAGACGGATACGAAACAGCGAATTAAATTTCATTTTTGAGGGGGTATGAATATATTACTGGACCAAGGACCGATGCACAATCACATTTTTTATCGGACCAGAGAAAAGTTTACTGGATGTCCGACGTGTCCGGTAAACCTTCACAATGTCTGTTTTATACTGATCAATTCCTAATTGTGTATGCTATTATTTCAGGCATTGAACATTACAACCCATGTTTTGAAGAAAGGAGGAACTTTTGTGGCCAAGGTAACTCACACTAAGTTGCCATTTATTAGATATCCCCCATGGATTAATTAACTTTAAACCGTATGCTGTATTACTTCTTTATTGTTCCATTTTCCAATTCTTTTTAAAGATTTTCCGTGGAAAGGATGTGACCTTACTATATTCCCAGCTCAAGATCTTCTTCCCTCTGGTGACTGTGGCCAAACCTCGCAGTAGCAGGAACTCTAGTATAGGTGTGTAATGCCTGCACCACGGATGACTTAATCTCAGTTAAAGTTTGTGTCTTCAATATTGATGTTGAAGGGTATCTAACTGTTTGCCAAACATTTGTTGGAAGCCCATAAGTTCAATACTCTAAAGTAGATGGCTTTCCCTATAAATTAAAAGTTATGTCCCATCAAGAGTAGGCAATCAGAATTGATAATCCCATAGACATAACCAGGGTGACTAATAATACCTACAGATACTTGATCTAACATATATCAATGTCAAAAGTAGCAGTGAATCTAGCAGTTAAGGATTTTTCTCAGAATTGTGATGAAAAGCATGTGACAGTAAAAACGAACTTTAAAGCAGGTTCTGACCAATTCGTGTTTGTTTCAGAGTCATTTGTTGTTTGTCAGAACTACCAGCCCCCTGATGGGTATACACCAAACATGTCCAACCCGCTTCTAGATCACCATTATGGTATGTGGAGTGAAAATCAATATATTTTCCATCTTTCACTTTTGATGGTTTTTAACATTACTGGTAGTTACAAGGTGAACCAACGTGTAATGTACAGATGTGGATTTCAACAGCCTGGAAGGCCCCAATAGAGTGATTGTTCCCTTTCTTGCGTGTGGTGATTTGAGTGCATATGACTCTGACAGAACGTACCCTTTGCAGGTATGAATCTAAATAATATAACATATTGTGCTTCAAAATAAAGTCGTATCTGAGTAAAACAACAGTCAAAATCTATGTGTGCAATCACCACTGTGTCTTCACATGGTGAATCTTTATTTTTCACATTGTCTTAGCTTGATGGAGAATCTTCTTATAAATACCTTGCCCCAACCCAAAGTCCCATCAACCCACCGTACAAAGAGGCATGTGCCCTGAAAAAAGAAGACAAACTCACCAAACCTGTCACTTCACGTCCATCAGCCAGTAGTGAAGTGTCACCAAGCCAGTTGACTGCTGTGGCAGAGGTGGAGGATGCAGTCGGAGGGATGCACTTAGGCTCTTCATGATTGAATAGTCTGTGTTGATTAAATAAAAAAAAAGTTTAACCTGTATAGTTGTTGTTTGTTCCTCTGAATAACCTGGATATCAAGTACAGTACAAGAAGCTATTGCATATGTCAAAGCTATGTTACATCTGCTGGTAGCCCTTTGTGGTTGTGTTGTTGTTGTTGTTTTTAAATTATTTGCCAGGAGAGAAAATTCACAAAATACACCATGTATCGCTAGGCACCACTACTAGGCCAGCCGTGGTCCCCAACAATTCATATCTTTTGAGAGAGAATCCATGGCTCGTTAAGTGCCATTAAATTGTTGAACATTATGATTCACATAACTGGATCAGCACGGTACCGTCGTCAAAAACCATATTTCTGATCACGTGACTATTAGTATCATGTGACTTGGTAGACAAGCGAACTGTTTCGATTTGTTGATAAACAGATAAACAGGGAGTAAGAAAATTACGTTTCATCGATATCATAACTGAAGTCGTTTGAAAGTAAATGTTGAAATCGTCGACTTCCTAACATACGTAATTTGTTTATCCGCGTTTGCACCAAGGTGTCGCTACAAAATTATTTTCTATTGCTGAGTATTGGACAATGTTAACAGGTACTTTAAGTTTAAATGATCATTTACTAATTTAATAATTAGCATTAGTTACTATTGGCGTTGCTATGCTCAATGATTTGACCGATAGACGTTCTGCAAGGTTAAAGACCTATCTAGCTGTCTAACTTTCTTCTTTACTGCAGGCCGATTCTAACCCTGTGCGGACGTTGCCAATACATTGTCAGTTAAACTGTTATTGTTAACAGGCGTCTTATGGGGCTTCCGCCTATTGTTGATATATGAACAAATATTAAAAACGGCGACATGCCTCTGGTAACGTAGACCTACAATAGGGCTCTATGTCTGCAGTAGTTAGGTCTGTTAACCGTGCTACTGGTAAAACTGATAATATGAATACACCATTTTGCAAGTTTACTGCTGCTACATTGGCCAAACCCTGACATCAGAACTGACATTAGCCAACAGTTTTATCTGCTTGTTGACAATTGTCTCACCCACTAGTCAGTCACTGATCTATATCGATCAATTGCATTAGTATATTATTTTAGGGAACTGCAAGACATAGCGATGTAATGTTAGCAGGATTGGTACCATTCTGTGAGCTGTTCATAGACATGCGTTTTCTGTTGTGCTGTATTTAGGATGAACCATGGATATGTTCTTTACGTTTAATAGCTGTGTCAGTGATCTACTCTTCAAGGGATGGACCACCAATGCAGTTAAATGTATGCATTTCTTAGTGATATATTTATTCGCAATCAGATGTATATTTTCAACTTTTGCTGAAGTAATTTATGAACTTTATTTCATCTGCAGATTTTGCACCGACATGCCTATGTTTTGTTGTTGCGGCCTTTGTGCTAGAAGCAATAAAGCTCCTACAAACATTCCTCCAGAAGAGGGTCACAGCTAATATTCTAACCTATGCGAAAACAGAGCAGAATTTGAGTGAGAGGTCTCCTCTTGTGGGTCCATTGCTTTTACCCAGTAGCATCCAACGTATTAAGTACCGCAGGTAATGAACTCAGGCATTCAAAACTGTTTGTAGTGCCTTAATTAAATTTTGACCTTGATAATGACATCCCCATTAATTCCTGCCATGATTTGATATCTAAAGTGTGAGTATGACCAGATGATCTTACAGAGTTTTGAACAACTGAACAATTTCTTTTGAGCTTCACTTATCACTTGACATACTAAACAAATCCTTATATGGATATTAAAATATATTATATATATATATGTATGTGTTTGTATATATTCATTTGTGTTGCAGGATCAAGTACCATGTGGGCAAGACCATCACACATGTCTTCCGTATGATTCTTGGTTACCTGGTTATGCTGGCGGTTATGTCTTACAATGGATGGTTATTGGTTGCAGTGGCTATTGGTGAGTGCATTGTGATCCTTATCCATATCAAATGCCATTTAATAATTACCCAGATTCTATATCATTCGAGCTCCAATGTGCTAATGCTAGTTTGCTGACCATCATTTTCTCTAGGTATCTAAGATTGGTGATTGTTTTCAGGGTCTGGTTTGGGATACTTCATCTTTGGAACCTACACTAATACATTGATGCAGCCTCCATCTGCTCAAAACAACCAATCACAGGCCCCCAGAAGGAGCCACTTTGGTACTGAAGATACTCACTTTGAGGAGGTCTATCACCATGACAATGCAAGCGAAAACAACAGCATCCAAGATGCTGTTGAATGATCTCTTCCTTATCATGAACATGTTTCTCCTGCTTTGTCTGCATGAATTTTGTGATATTTCATAATGACAGTCAAGGTAATGGGCAAGGCTTACAAATCTGTTTGCATTACCAGTGCCTTGAATTCTTTACCACAATGGGAACTGTGTGCAATCAATGTTCATCGTGCTCGCTGCAATTATTGATATTACCATAATTTAAATATCATTTACTGAACTTACCATAAACTTATAAGTGTCATCCAGGAATATTTTGTGAAAACTTGTGTGAAGCTAGGTGTTTTTGTACATAGAGGTTTCACATAGAATTGTATATTGTTTATGCCAATAACTTGCTATGAGCAGATTAGAACACATCAGTTGCGGATTGTTCAAAGTAGTGCTATTGTAAGAGATTCTTTACTTTAATGTTATTGGAATTAAAAATTGTTTATGTCAACTTCCTTTTTTATTCGAGGTTAGTCTTCGAGAGGAGTTACAGCCTCGTGCAAAGCAATTAGGGATCTTCTTGTTTGTACATCTCATTTAATACAGCAAGTTAATTATGTCTTATTTTGTGTGGCAAATTTTATTTAGCTGATAAATATGCTGATCAATTTTAAGCATTATGATAAGGCTAGAATACACAGTAAAAATCTCATTCATTTGGTTGTATCGGCTCATCGATAAACGACACCCTCCTAAGAACTGCATGAATGGCGGATGTAAATAATGACCGCACACTCTATAACTTACTACTGCTGTGTATACTTTTGCTAAGGCTACAAAATGTAGATTTCATCAAATCTTCACTCGCTACACCCACAAGCTAAATAATAATTTTCATCTCACCACTCACTAGAGATTGAAACAGAAACCTCAACAATGGTGATAGATCTATTTTCAGAGACCGGGGCACTGTGCAGCGGCTAAAAGTCTGAAAACAGAGCGTTACTAGGCGACCTCCTTCCCGATATGGGGCTGGAACCCCTCTTAAATGGCATTACTTTCAACAGACAAACCCCCTGACACAGTGAATGCACAAGAAAGTTATATAGTTGCATATAGTTATTTTGATGGCATCTGATGCAACAAGTACAGCATCTGGCATACTGTGATCAGATGATTACCTGGATAGAATTATACCTCTATTTTATTTGTTGTCTGTATTTGTTGTAGGTGGTAGTCTTGGACCTGCAAGTGATAGGTCCCCTCTCTGACCTGTAAGTGATAGTCTCAGACCTGCAAGTGATAGGTCCCCTCTATGACCTGTAAGTGGTAGTATTGGACCTGCAAGTGATAGGTCCCCTCTCTGACCTGCAAGTGGTAGTCTCAGACCTGTAAGTGGTAGTCTCAGACCTGTAAGTGATAGGTCCCCTCTCTGACCTGTCAGTGGTAGTCTCAGACCTGTAAGTGATAGGTCCCCTCTATGACCTGTAAGTGGTAGTCTCAGACTTGTAAGTGGTAGTCTCAGACCTGTAAGTGATAGGTCCCCTCTCTGACCTGTCAGTGGTAGTTTCAGACCTGTAAGTGACAGTTCTCCTCTCTGACCTGTAAGTGGTACCCTCTATGTGACTTGCAAGTGGTAGATCCTGTCTCTTACCTGTAAGGGGCAGCTTCTTTGTCTGCCCTGTAAGTGGTAGCATCTGTCTAGGACCTGTAAGTGATAGGCTCTTTATCTGACCTAAAAGCGGTAGCCTCTGTCTCAGAACTGTCAGTGACAGCCTCTGTCTCAGAACTGTAAGTGACAGGCTCTGTCTCAGAACTGCAAGTGACAGACTCTGTCTCAGAACTGCAAGTGACAGGCTTTGTCTCAGAACTGTAAATGGTAGCCTCTGTATTTGGCCGATAAGTGGCAGCCTCTGTCCCCCACCTGTAAGTGATAGGTTCTGTCCTAGACATCTGTTCTCTTTATCAAGTAAACGGACCTGTTATCCTGGTTGAAGCTCCTTCAGAGATTTGCCCCGCTCCTGGACTGTTTCCCTTTTTTTCTCTATTGATTCACTTTGGTTTCGGGGTCCAATCTCACTGCGCTGGGGCAGCATGGTGACCAAGGCTCGTCCAAACATCATTCCCATGATTGGATTATTGGCTCAATAGGTGTTGCACGCATGTTTAGTAGGCATAGCTGTATGTCCTCATCCTACTATGCCAGCCCTGATACCTGATTTTGAGTAGTTGTTTCCGAAAAAAAATACTCTTTCTTTCCTTATATAACATTTTGCGCTGTTGAAAACAAGTCCTCTTTCGCATGCTCGCGCCTTTGTTAGGTTTTGGTCATGCTCTCCAGTGCTTCTCCCAGTCGCGATCACATCGTCGGCTATGCACACAACGCCTTTTAGTCCCTCAGTGATTCGATCCATTTCATTCTGGAATATGTCTTGAGACACGTTTAGGTCAAATGGAAGGCTTTTCCAGCAGTAGCGCCCAAATGGTGTGCGGAATGTGGCGAGTAACTGTGACTGCTCATCTAGGTACACGGTCCAGAATCCTTATTTTTCGTCAAGCTTGCTGAACACGTTCGCTTTGGAGAACTCGGGGATGAGTTCTTCTGTTGTTGGGATTTGTGCAACGCTTGAGGTTGCATCGAGTCTCTGTGGGTCGAGACATATTCTTATAGATCATTCTTTCTTTATGTTGAATGTGAGGATTGAGCACCAGTTTGTGTGTTCGTCTACCTTCCTAACAACACACCGTGCTGCTAGTTTTTCTAGTTCTTGCTTTTAGGTGTCTTTCTGCTTCAGTGGGCACTTTCTTGGGGATCGATGAAGGTTTCAGCATGATCCATCAGGTACAGTGTTGCTTTCCTCGGAAAGCTACCAATTTCTTCAAATTGGCTGGGGTGCATTGATGTGAGATCACTTATGTAACTGGCGGTTTTTAGCGGATTTTGCCTTTCTGTGGTGCTGGCTAGTTAATCAACATTTATTGTGACCACGTTAAGTGCTTCACATCTGGGACGGCTTCCGCATAGAATTGTTATGAGACCCATTTACTTGTTTTGTGTTAGGATAGAATGCTGTTTGTTCCTATGCACTTGATGCTAGTGCCATTGAACATGTTGTATGCATAAAGCTTGGAGTCGGCTGGTTTAGGATATTTTCTAGGTTTTTTTTAATACTGGAAAGTTCTTACTGGCAGTATGTTTCCAGACGCCCCAGTGTCTATCTTTAGCCTAAGCTTGTAGCTGCCGTGAGGTAGGCCTGGTGGCCTCACGTCCAGGGTGGTATATGCTTCATCCGACGATACTTTGCTGTCGCTGTCACTTATCGAATGCAGGCTGTGGATGCTGATTGTTACCGCATAGAAAGATTTCTGGTAACTCTACTCTCTGACTCGTAATCGAACTGGTCAGTTGTCTGGCGTGAGTAACTTCTCTGACTTTGGAACCTTTCCTTGTCTGGCTTGTTCTTGTAGTGATTAGATACTGACAATGACTTGCATATGCTTCATATGACATAAAGGAACCGGAAGTTGGTAGTCTTTGTAGCTGACCTGTAAGTGGTAGCATGTGTATCTGATTTGCAATTGGTACCCTCTGTCTGTGACATGTTAGTGGAAGCCCCTGTATGTGACCTGTAAGTGATGGCCTCTGTCTCTGACCTGTAAGTGGTAGCCTCTGTCTGTGACCTGTAAGTGATGGCCTCTGTCTCTGACCTGTAAGTGGTAGCCTCTGTCTGTGACCTGTAAGTGATAGCCTCTGTGTCTGACCTATGAGTAAAGGGGCTCCTAGTCTGACTTGTGAATGGTAAGCTCTGTTCCTATATGAACTGCAGCTCACTTGCTCTTCAAATTTGTCGGTGTGATGACACCACACCTTACTGATCATTGCGCTGTCACCGTATGGTTTGTAGGTATCGTTTTGTCCACACCATTAGAAGAAGATGCACAAGCATTTGGCCGTTAATCAGCACACATTGCTTCCCAGATAATACAACGCCGGCGGCCCAACAGTGGCTAGTCGTCGGCTCCAGCCGATGACCAGCCACCGTTGGGTCGCCGGTAGTTCTTAGTTGACGGTCCACCAGTGGCCCAACGGTGGCTCGTCGTCGGCCCCAGCCGATGACCAGCCACCGTTGGGCCGCTGGCGTTGTGTTAAGCGAGTTGGATTTAAGCGCATACAATTACAAAGCCAGGCAGAAATGTGGAACTAGAACCTAGAAGGGTGGAGGGACATCTTACCGCCGATTTAGAAACAACTGACGCAGAAAAAAGTGAGTTTCATGAATATCAGGCGATTCCTTCCCTCTGGGCATTTTGATCACAAAAAATATTATACAGGGTAAATATTGATGGTATACATATATTTCGAACTTATTCCCTCTGACATTCCAAATAACACAAAAATATGTTGTAAAAAGTGAAATATTTCCACAATACAGGTCGCATTCTTACAAGAATATGTCTGATGAAGAGGAAGAAGCAGAGCCAGCCCAGGAACTGCAATCTGACATGTAGGAATCTCACCTGTACCACAGTTGTTTTGTGTGAAACCTGTGAAATCAAACCCACATGCAGTAATTAGTAAATTTAATGAAATTTTCAACAGTTATTTGGAGGGAGACAGTATCAAGGCCTCACAGAATAAGAGGGGTTGGCTCAATCAGAAGTCCCTATAAGTTACCTCTTCTTCCATGGTAACATTAAATATGCATTTATTTCCTTTGTGTAACATAAGAAAAGGGATATCAAGTTACTAAAAGGAAGTTAGATTAATATGCCTCTGATAAATGTTTCTACAGATATACTTCCCAAGCAGCCTTGACCGAAACAAAATTATTCCACATGTAACTAACACATTTCTATGATGGTTTCTATTGTTGTGTTGAATTGTTGATTTAGAATGATGTGCCTTTGCATTTATTCTGTTTGGAATTATTCTTGCAGGCACACAACAAGCAGAAAATCAGCTGGTACGCCTTCCAGGTAAACTTGTTAGCATATAAATGATGGATATGTTTTAAAAACAATATTAATAATGCCAATAATTATACTAGTTACAATAAATATCTATGAAGCATTATTATCATTGTAGCATTATTATCAATGCCTGTGGACCCCTTCGAAAGGTAAATTTGTATAATATATATGTTTACACAGACTAGAAGAAGTTTCTGTTTGCAACTATTCTAGCTTAGCATTTCACATTTAAACATAATTTCCATTACATGCAACATTACATAAACAGAATATGTAGCATATGTGGTATGTTGATATTGATTTACGTCATATATTTACTTATGAATTTTCACATTAGTAAGTTAGTTATCTCTGAACCCTGGGTGGATATTCCTCCAAAGAGGTGATCCACAGCATGATGGGTTCTCTATTCATAGCAAACCTGGCCAGGCTGTTTAACTGGTCCGGTAGGCTCCCAAGCTGGTTCTGGGCAAGCTGGAACTCACTGCTGTTATTCTAGGTAGTAAATTTATACCACATATTAAATTTTTTGTTTTTTTTCATGTTTAATTAATTAGATAATTTCATTTAGTGAATGTTGATGTACATGCTCTTTGTATTCTGTTTTCTTTAGCAACTTTCTATACTTGTAGGGATTTATTTTTACAGAAGCTGGGAAAATGAACCTCCTCACGGAACCCCAGATGGAGGTTGGTATTTGGATGTAGCTTAAGGATGCAGGTGACAGGGATGGCGGGCAAAAGATGCTGTTCCAACAGAAAGACGGCAAGTGATATCATGTTGTTTAAGAAAAGAATTCCTCACATGTCAATTAATTTCTTTTATGAAGTAATATAATTAATATCTTGGCCTAGTCATCCAAATCATTCGCCAGCCTCATGCTGCTATTTTCCTGTGTGATTGGTGATTTAATTCTAATCTTTCAGTGAAAAAAATTGTATATAAATATAATTATAGTTAATTAAAATCTTCTTGATTTCAGAAAAAGAACTGAATGAAGAGCTACAGATGACAAGACTTGCCGCACTTATTGATAATAACGATTTGTCTTCTGAGGAAGAAATTTAGTTTTCTTAATAAACTAATTGAAATATGGTGCTGCTGTTCTTCTTTGTATATTAGTTTGAGGCATTTCTAAATACTTGATGAGTAATCGGTGGGCCACTGTCGGCCCGTCGGCAAGCCGCTCATAGTGGCCGACGGCTATCAGCTGGTCACGCCAACGGTGGGCCATCGGTGGCCCACCAGCGTTGTGCTATGTGGGTTGTGAGTTTGATTTATTTCGTGATGTCATTTAAACCTAAACCACCGTCACCAGGGTACATTATAAAATTCCATAAACATTCTATGGGGACAACGAACTCACTATTTAACCACTGAGAATCAACATTGATGCAGTCGCAAATTTGTTGCAGTTATATTCGTTTTGGATATGCAGTGATCCGATTAACAAAATTTAAATAGTTGGTTGGTTGGTTGGTTGGTGGTGGATATTGAAATCTGGTTGGATTGTGGAAATGTATTTGTCGCAGCAGCGGAGAGAACCAATGATAACGGCGCACCTAATATCTGCAAATGCTGTGCTCCCGGATCCAATATGAGTTATTTATTACTTTGTTTGAGATGGTAAGAATCCAATATCAGGATATATTTCAGGCATATTTCATTGTGGCTTATCTCTTGATGAATGTCTCGTTCGAACCTTTGTTGGCATTGTGACGATGTTTCTCTATGTCAAATGTCGAGGAGCCGGTAACGCACGAGGACGCGATGCGTCGCATGAAACGAGAGCAGCTGCATAGAGGGCGCCTCCAATGCGCGATCACGATGCGCCGCAGAATGCACTTAAAAATCGTCCCACGCATATATAAGTCCCGTAATTTCTATGGCTAATCAGATTGAGTTAGTGATGGTGATTGTGGAAAACATGCCGACCTGCATATATAATATTAAGGTGAGCAACGTATCTATGACCTTTCCAAATGATCTGTGAGTGCCTTTTTAAAGTGTCTTTCGTACCTAGCAATGTCATTGTCTAATAGGAAAGCTAAGCAAATCCGACTCTCGGTGAAAAGTATTGTATTCACACTGAGACATGCAAAAATCCAATTTATTTCAAGCATTTTTGACGATGCTGATTGGTTGATATTGCTCACCCCATTCGGAGAACACCGAAACTATATTTAGCATATTCAACAGCTTTAATCAATTCGACCCATGAACCACACGATAATAATACGCTGGCATTGTCAGAATGTGATATAAAGAAATCAAGAAAGCATCATGCACTGTGTGTGCGAAGTGTTTCCAAAACGATTCTGTTTACATTCCATGGAAAAATATTCATAAAACTGTATCGGATACAATATACACAGTAACGCCAACATGGGCTGTGAGTGCACAATGTTGATTTCATTTTACAGACATATTTGCATACATACTAATAACAACATAATGTAAGTTTAGCCATCACTAAACAAATCTCAGTATATAATGGACGAAATCACGTCATTCTCTCCAAACGGTAACACACACTATATTATAACACGGATAGTTATACCAACGAAAACACCGAAGAATAATCAAACTAGATTAACTGACGTCATATTGAAAGAGATCATTTGCTCGAGACTCCATTACTAAAATCCTACCCATCCTAGCGACCATGAGACAGGCCTGTACTTGACGCTAATGCAAGAGACATTTAGCTACAATTAAGTGTTACGGGAATAACCCAACTGAACAGGTAACATTACAGAAGAAAAACCACGCGCGCATGCCCACGTAGACAATGGCATAATCACGACATGCTCTGTTGATAAGGGCGGGCCTCTTTACGCTAACACAGTGTAACCGCTTGAGGACAGAGTCAGGGGGCTGTCCATATTGAAGTCATTGGCGGGAATATTCTCTCGACTGTAACTCGGATTTCCGAATGTAATGTAAGCATTTTTCTTTCCCTTTCGCTTGCGCTTGTAGAGAACAGCAGCGATAGCAAGCGCGGCAACTACAAGCGCTATAATAATGCCGATTGCCACTCCAGCATTGTTACTGGCCGCTTCGAGCAACCCGGCACCCGAACTCGTTGTGGTCCATACTGAAAGCCAAAACAATTACAATAGATTTATCCAAATCCATCAATGGTTATTTTTCAAATCCATCAACGAAACTGAATTAGAAAAAATGTGAACCTAAGTTAAACATGTAATTAAATGTTGAATACCTGATGACGAGAGCGAGATACTCGGCGCAGTCGTAGATATTCTAGCAGATGCATTTGGAGATGAGGCTGGGGACACCGGTGCTGAAGGCGTTGGCGATTTATATGCAGTGGAGCTCGCAGCATGGGTGGACGAGGTTTCGGTGGGGTTAAGGGTACTGGAGGGGCCGGGGTTGAGAGGCGTGGAGGAGGCAGGGTCGGCGTTCTTAGAAACGGACGACGCTGTGGCGTTCGGTGATGTGGATCCTGTGTGGGATGTGGACGCTATGGACGGCGTTAGTGTGGACGAGGACTTGGCTGTCGACGGGGTTCCGTTAACAGTTGTTGACTTGACTGTTGTGGTTGCTATTTTTACTGTGGATGATGTGACAGTCGATGATCTCGATGATGTCGACGTGGGTACTGTTGGGGACCCGTTGGTGGCCCGGGACGCATAGACTGGCGTCGTTGACGTAATCACAGCGCGAGGCGTAGATGTACTGGCAACACCTAATAACAATGATGACGTCATTAATGAATCCCGGATGTCACAATGAGCGATCGACACTAATCACACATTATCAAAAGTTTGTGGTGCAAAAGAAAGTAGTATTCACTTAAACAGTTTCTTAAATTGTGTTATTGTTTATATAGTTACAGCCAGGATGGAGGAATCGAGTATCCAATCTAGAGTATGATCTCAAATATACTAAACAGACTGAACAGAGAA
Source organism: Urechis unicinctus (assembly GCA_034190875.2). Lineage (NCBI taxonomy): Eukaryota > Metazoa > Annelida > Polychaeta > Xenopneusta > Urechidae > Urechis > Urechis unicinctus. The sequence continues at coordinate 14,547,902 of CM067344.1, forward strand.
GAACAATATTTAGTTGACGCTTAGTGATAATGGAACTCCGAATTAACAGTTCTATGTATGGTAGGCTAACCAATATGAAGTTGATCATCCAGGTCGATGACTGATTGATCAAGAGAATCATTACTTGTCACTCCAAACCTTACTAGAATTACAAGCTCCCAAGGTGACCATGAGGTCCAGGCGTTTTATCAGTATTGACATCAGTGTTGGGAGAACAGCTGTAAGGCTCTGAATATATGGTTGTACTAATATACGACTCTGTGGTTTTGTCGGTAAACGTTTGTAATGTCGCTTTATCATATGCCATTATCTAGTGTGTGCACAGTGTTCCTGACTGGTTATGAAGTAGCAGAGAACGTTGCTCCAGTAACAAGTATAAGGGACATGGCAAACACAGTCTTTGTGCAAATCATAGCGAAATCGTCTTTGACAATAAGATGATCAGTTGTAGCAAATTGTAGCAATCTTCCACTTAACGCTATTTTCGCAGAATTAAAAATGCAAGTTGCATCTTGTAAGCGGAATGGCAAAGTTGCTTTGTCCTAATGCAAAGCATAATTAACACCAATCGAGCCGTGGCCATCATCTCTTGTTTAAAAAAGACCCATGGAAACAATACAGGATTTCAGACCAACGCCCATAATTAACTTCCTCTGCTCTCTAAGCTGTGACACTACAGGTGTAGAAAGAAACCTAAAAAGACTTAAATGAAATGGTAGTGCACCGACTCTTTTTACCTGGTTTGCACACGACACCAGCATCTTCGTCGTGGGTACAATTCGTAATACCCCAGGTCTCGCCTGCCAACAGACAGCTTCCGAGATCACGTGACTTGCTGGTACATTGGAGACGCTGCAACAGTATGCTGTATCCGGGCGGAGCCGTACCGTAAGTGGAGTTCCGCACTCCCAGCGCCCCCGTGTAGCTGCACAACGCGCACAATAAATGGAATTTCTCTATAGACATGGTCCAGGGAACTCAGTAATCTAATTAACATCGGGTCTTCAGCAGTAATGCATATTTCAACATAGGTTGGTGGTAGATAAACACTCACTTGAGCGACAGTCGCTTGCAGATGACTGTCGCTTCTTTGATTCCGAACGATCTTGAACACACCGTTCCCCATTCACCTTGGTGCAATACCTCCACTCTGCCCTCAGTCTCATCCCTCCCCCCGACCAGACGAACGTCCAGGCGACCTGTACGTAACACAGCATCATGTACAACCAGCTACCACAACGCAGTCATATACCTGTGACATACGACCGCCCATTGCTCAACGAATGTTAACTATACATATGTAAAAGTATATGTCAGAGAGCAATATATGAATTAGATTGATGACAGTATCAATAACCTAGCACGAAATGCGATAAGATTACGCATGGGTACATTTCATATGGAAAAACTGTATATATACCAACGCATTACTGCACCTGCGCTTGAAAACCATGTATATTTCGAGCCAATTCAACATCTGTAAATCGACAGGTATGCGCTCTAAACACCGACATACACTTACCGCCATGTATATGCGTATACGCAACAGAAACAAACTATTGCATTGGTTTCAATGTATTCATAGAAGGCAGTGTCAAACAGAGAGCCCTACAGCGGAGTCGGCTGTGGCTGATCGTGTAGCCGGCGACATCGATTGACAGACCTCCGTCAATGATGGTAAATGAGTTAACATTGTTTGAGTGATAAGCTTAGGGAGACCACATTGCCCCCGAGCTGCTCAGTTTTA
>CM067344.1:14554648-14617148 GCA_034190875.2 Urechis unicinctus
CTATAATTTCTCCTTCGGTGTAAGATTATTGAGGGAAAGCATTTTCAAAATTTATGACAATTCGAAAAAGAGAATGCAAACATAACCCCATTCCAACTTTGCATATATTGCACGCTACAGAGCGGCCAACTCTGTTCCAAACATACTGCATACTGTTGCTGAATTTGATTTATTCACAGTCATGATCTTTAGTTTACTTTGTCAATCTTCATAGGTCACCGCACAATCTTGACTTTGAATTACTCAAAAGGAATGCTGGGTGGGAGGTATAAACAGAGGATGTTACCCCAGAGACTACTTGGAGTGGTTAGTATATACGGGTATATCGTCAAGGCTTGATTATGTGATCAAAGAGCTTATAGCTGTGCTAAGAGGGCTCACTCCCGACAAATGTGTGAACACGCCACCTGTGTACCGCATGCTCTTTGTCATAACGTCAATCTTTAAACCACGTGACAATCCGGAGGAGCGGTCGTCACGACCAATAAGCTGTCTCCATAACTTCAACATAAACTACATTCCCATGTGACTTTGTTGATATCATGGTAGCAGCACGTGACGGTGGGTGTGTTGGAAATGTTCACCGCACAATCCAATTAGAGAGAGCCCTCCAAGCATATTTTAAGTTCTTAGGGTATGATTCCAAGCGCGCGATTCATATAACTACTCCAACAAATAGTCTTGTTCAGTGCACCTGACCAAACTTCAAAACAAATACTTAAGCGACACATTCGGAAAACCTATCCAGAGAACCACTATATCACCTGCTCCTCATTTAAGAGGGTAATAACCTTAGATATGACCTTTAGCATTTAATCCACTCAGGATTTATCATTTTACCCGTCCTTGGGATGGATTCCACGCATGCGCGAATCGACGTTAGCTCAAACGAGCACGCCTAAAACACAGTAACTTTTCCATTCGGTACCTCAAGGCGACGACGCCATGCGTCCGGACGTAAGTCACGCCGTACACGCTCATCGTGTGAATTAATTGCTTCATCTTCTCTTGGTCGATGGAAGCTCTCATACTCCCCAAGGCCAAGTCAATGTCTAGCGTATCTGACATGCATAACTGGCCCCTCGTCGGTGCGCAGAAGCCTCACGGCCACTCTATTTGTACACACCGCAAGGCCCTTCGACCAGCCTCAGAAACATATCCCCGTCACCGCGACTACGTCCCCCACAGCGAACATGTAAAACAACTTAGTAATTTCTAGCTACAACTGAGCCAACAGAAGGTTGCGAATGCTATCAGATTAAATGTATAAGTACCTCTCCGGTGCTAAGGTTAGCCTCCTGTATCAATTAATCGTCAGTAGCCACGATTACGGGTGTAATCTAAATCACAATCAAACCCAGTGAGATAACCCCAATGACTGTCTGCTATAATGCATGAAAGAAATGGACCCCTCACTCCGCGAAGTTTTTTTCTCAATTTCATGGACAGCCAGCGACATTACTTAAGCAATACACTCAACTGTCAGATCTTCTCTCATTAAGACGCGCCCCAGAGAGACACTCCAGTAGCTTCACAGTAAGGTTTGCCACTGGCGTCATCCCTTATGCCTAGTCTCTTGGGCTACTTACGCCTCCTTTGGTATCCGAGACGACCCAAGGCATTTGGTGCAATGAAGTATGTATAGATCCCTCGTGGTCGGGCAATCAGCGGCTGATAATCAGAGGCCCGTCATGACAGAATTCAATCAGCGAGTCGCTGACCACAGCAGGCTCGGATCAGGACATCATATACTCGGCATGCGCTCGGAATCGATCATCAAGCGGGGTTCCGTGTGATAATGTCCGACAACACTGCGATAAACAATTTCGGATTCAATATCAGCAGTTTTAGCGTTCAGAACTGTTTACAAGAGATTTAGAGGCAAATTATTGGAATGAAAGACATTTTTGGGGGTGCAAATATTACATGTGTACATTTGATAAATCATAGCGCAATGTATAAACACATAGCCTAATTCGAAAAAGTTTAGATATTGTCAACAGAGGCAATATAACCAGTGCGTCCGGTTACGAAAGAGCCAGAACATCGGTGATGTTCACCAAAAAGATGACATAACGAGTTCATATGGCATGCCTTTTACAACTCAATGGTTTAGATTTAATGTTCCTTTTAGAACAGAGGCATTTATTTCATTACCGCCCACGAACTGATGAAGGATACCTCATAATTATGACAATATTCTATTGACACTATGTTGTTCACACCTTAATATAGCTCGTGTTATTTGTCTAACAGAACGAAACAGCGCAAACTATCGATATGGGGGGATTGCATGCAAGCTTGCTCCCCCCACCGCCGCGTCCCCCACAAACACACACACACAAACATACACATACATACATACAGGCAAAAATGTGTATCTTTTGGACAGCTGACTGCAAAATAATTCGCCGATGGGGCCGACAAGCCACAGCGCGCGTTTGCTTATTTATTAAGTGGTGGCGTATCTATATATTATTCATACGTTTACCTGTCATCTGCCTCCAGTGGTTTCTGATTGGGCCCAACCCATTGTAGATAACCGGTCTGTAGTACAGTGGAGAGAGCTCCACAATCGACGGAAACATCTTCTCCTGTGGAAAATGTCAAATTCCACCATGGTGTCAAAAACAGTTCGTCTCTAACAGTCGTCTGCGCAACCACAGTCTGTATGATCCAAGTCGAATATAAACACAGCCTCACGACGAACACGTTCATTTTAGGCCAAACGTTATATTTCATTTTAATCTTTTTAAACACTGGTGATTATATTTCAGACCTAGTGGTTTATACGTCCACTAGTATTCCATATATGGTTTCCTCAGCAAAGCGTGCGTGCGAACAAGACGGGTTATGTCGGCGCTGGTCTGCCATCAACGTCGCTGCGGCTTCGTTCTGGCATTTCGAGAGAGGCAGGTTCCCCGAAATGGAAAGAGAGAGGGGGTGCGGGTGGTGGCAGCGGTTGCGAGTTGGTGGTGGGGGACTCGTCCGCATAATCACTGCACGCCAACATCTATGCACAAACCTGACGTCTACTGGCCTCCGAGAGCGGGGGTTGTTCGCTACGCGGGACGAAAATCGCCATAGCAACCCTGATGCAAACTGTCTCCCCACCCGCCCCACCAAACTGCGCGCATGTGGTGTGAATACATTACAAACATGGGCTCAGGGTGATTCTATGTAAAGAACCATCCTCGCTAATTGTTCTTTATAAGGCCAACTCTTAATTCGTTTAGAAACGTTCATGTCTTCGCAAGGGTTGTACACCATTGTCGGTTGCTTTTTCTGTGGGGATCACAGATTCACCGAGAAACCAACAAGTTTTGTTCTTTAAGCGTCTGTGTATTTAAAGCTAGGGAACAGGCCGCGGGATTCGGTGGCCGAGTCGAAGGGGCGCCACTTATTGATTGGGCTGTACAAAATTGGGAAACTGTTTGCGCTGCCTCCCTCGGCCTTCAGGACGCTATTTGTATTTTGAGGCGAATGGAGCTTTGCATCCACCACACGCGTTGCTCGGGACGCGGGAGCGGCTGGTTGGGGACATGGCGACGGTGGTCATTTTCTTTTAGTTTTGCGTGTTTAGTGTTGACTGCCAGCAACGCATTGGGCCATGAATAATTCATTATGAACCAGCTCGTTATGTAGCTGAATGGATCAATGGATCGTAACAAATGATCTATCCAAGGTACATTACGACATGTCTCGAACTATGGACACCTTTTTTTCATAATTTGCCCTGCCTTGTATTTCAAATCTTTTTATTTCAATTCGTATTTTATTTGTGCCGCGGCCACGTATTAACATGGGATCCCCTAGATCACGTTCCGTCATTCATTTCTCACAACTAGACCTATTCTCACAACCAGCTATGTCGAACAGAAGAGTGTCTTTTTGGCTTTGTGTTGGACATGTGAACAGGGGTGACCACTGAAACAAAAGGATGTAAGTTCAGTGATCTGAAATACAAATATTGCTAAGTTCATCCTTAGTTGACGTGCTGAGAACTCCCGGGAGCACATGTTTCGCGAAGGAAATCACCGTAAGGAAAACAATGAGGTGAAATGTCTGTATCTGAAGAACGAGAGAACAATGCGCCCTGTATTAGCTATTCATAGCGTTCATCTGAGCATCGTTAGAAATCTACACTTGTCATGCTAATATTTTCATCATAACGGTCTGATGGGCTGAAGATAACCCGCGACAGCTTTACTTTGTATCACGCGTCTAGATCTTCTTGGAAGCATAAACTTATGAACTTTGCCAGTGTCAATCGGGATGTATTTGGAAAAAATATTTGGTTTTTGTATCAGATGAAACTTCCCCAAGAAATTGGACTTGATCTGTGGGGAATCGCCCCGCTCATAAATTACTACGCCAAGATAACCCCAAGATTGATCATAAAAATATAAAAGAAATAGATCTGTATTTTATGTTTTAACTGTGTTATTTTTCAACATTCAACTGTCAAGATATGAGAGATATTCTGCTATCTAGCTTTGATGTACAGTATGTATTTGAGCAGTGACAATATTTTTTAATTGCATTACTTAATAGATACTGGGTGCAGTTTTCCCTAAGTTATAGTTTCAGTGTGGTATCTAACAGTGAACTGCCACCAGTTGGTATTGCCTTGACTGAGATTCTTCTGATCCTTCCTATATCGTGGCTGATCCTTGAATCAAAACCGCCAATGTGCTTCTGCTTGCTGACAACAACGATACCAATATTATTCTAAACACATTATGGTACAAATTGGTACCCACAAAACAAGCAATTGTTTGCAAGAAAAATTTGAACATGCGTACCCATGGTTGCCAACCTGCTCTATCCGAGCCAAAAATGATTTGAAACATTATGAGACTGAAAGCACAGTAATCATCAATGACCCAGAAATTACATTCCAGACATACAACCCGCAGTAAGATCCTGGCACACCATGCTCCACTGTGATACATCTCAATGCTATTTCTCAGATTCTGGGACAGATAAATAACGCAGATTATTTACAAAGTAAGCAGTTTGGTCAAACCTCACCAGATACTTCGTCAGGAAAAACAAAATGTTCGTAACATACACCATCTACAGAGGCAAATACTGTGAATGCGTCTCGATAGACCTCCTATGTCGTAAGACTCCGTCAGGTTGGTGTGTTGCTGTTGTACCAAGGCCGTTTCGCGCGTTAATTCGTTCTAAATGAGCATTTGGCATTTAAGATGGTGTTTCAAGAGATGTTTTTTGTGAGTTAGACCTTATATTGAACAAGACCCCCTTTGTATACTACTTTTGGTCTGTTTGACTATAAACGCCATGGAGCAGCGCTCAATGATGACAGTTATAACCAACTACAGTTGTATGGTAATTTTAGTCGTTTTTTCGCCTTATTAGGTGTATATTGCGTTCAATAAGGCTCATGCAACCGTCCTTCTGTTGCAACACGACCCGTGTACACAAAGGACATGTAATATAAGCCCTACAGGAAGCCTGTTTACTATTTAAAAAAATGACAATATATTGTCACTTCCACACAGGGCTATAAGGATTTAAGTCCTTGTTAAAACTCGCCTCCCTGGGGAAACTTGTGACCAGTGCAATCCGTGAATGATTACAACACAAAGATTACACACACGTCAGTGGCTTGGAGTGGCATCATACTCTGGCATAATATTTGTGAGCTTACCCGGTTGGTCCTTTGATCGATGTTGCCTTATGATTCACGTTTGCCAAGGATCCAGGGATTATGGCAGTATGATGTGCCAGGGCCCTGTCACTGCGCGCGCTGAGAATGAGACCACCACAGACGCTCAGTTTCTCTCCCAAACTATTTCACCCGCGTCTCAAGGAGAGCGGTGCTACCGTATCTACCCAAACAAATTCGGTCCGCAACTAGTCAACGAACGTGCGCATTTGAATTTGTCAGTGGTATTACGTCATAAAATTCTTCCATCATAATTAAATTGACGACGCAGTTAGACGTTAATAATACTTTTATATTTCATTGATTGTTGAACGTTTGATACAGCGCCTGACTATATGTTCAGAACGCACTGGAATAATTCATCGACTCATGACAACCTCACGAGCTTAATAATTCACCTGTCGTCTGGTTGGGACAGATATATGAGTTTGATCCGTGACTGCCAACAGACCTTCTGCATTAGAGAAATAACAAAACACCACATACTTCTTTGCATAATGTGATGCAGTCGCGGACAGTTTCAAAGGGCTAGATATACGAGATATGTTTTGCATAAAACCAACACGTCTGTATCACTTAAGTCGATTTAGAAACGTAAGGTCTTGTGACGCCATGGTTACCGAACATTAGTTACTTTCTGGTTAGTTAAACGTGCTTGGTGTAATGTGTGTGATTGTGTTCGGCTCAGATATTTTCACTTACTATCATATCTTAGGGATTCAACTAGAGTTTTCTGTAATAAGAAGACCCTTTTTTCCCAACCGCTCAGATTAACAGAGAATTCAGCTTATATCTTCTGGAGTCGGCCTACTTCGAATATAGCAATGTATTGAAAAGATTCGAAGTATATGAAATGGAATTAAACACTTAATGTTCTTCTCGCTCGATTTAATAGCATTTGGATTATATTTAAAAGGTCCTGCATAAAATCCCGACACCACATGTATTCATTTGATGCACAACTCTTTATGTGACAGACTGAGGAGAGAGGCGTGGGCATCGTCACTCCCCGGGGGGGGGGGGGGGGGGGTGCACTTGGCCTTATTCTGGAGAGGGGTGTGACAGCGGAACCTCGAAAACCCGTACCCGTCGTACAAGGTCAAAATAGCCTTAAGCATACCCCGTCGTACAAGGTATTATGCGAATATATAACCCGCCGTACAGATTGCAGCTGAAAAACATACCCCGTCGCACAAGTATGAGGCCAAAAAACCCGTCGTACAAGTCGAGAGGCCGAAAAAACATACCCCGTCGCGCGGCACATATATACTACCTCTATACACTTAAGTGCCCGACCCCCCCCCCCCCCCCCTCCGGGGGCATCACTCCTCCAAAACGAATCTTCCAGGCCCTTATGAGTTAACAACATCAGCAATTAACTAGTTCACCTTCGTCGTTCTATTCGACAAGTAACCCGCCTTTCAGGATACCGGCTGTATACATCACACTAACACTCAATCGAGTACCATCCTCATATCATTGCCACCATTTCCAACAATAACCTTGTTGTCGAGGGAATGACCTTGTTATATATAGCTGTGGATAGGCATGTAGCACCTATCCGAATTGGGAATTTTTCCATTACGGAAGAGTTTTTTGGGGATGTACTATGGTTCGGAATCAAATATATTAGTATTATTTCAATATAGAAGATTGTTACTTTCGGTTTGAATGGCGAAGCAATGGACGAGAGGAATAAATTGCATTTGGCCTCGTGGGCGTATCTGTTCAAAATCTCATCTAAGACCCAAGGTGCTGTCATCTGATGTGAGAACTATGGTGACTCCGATGTCCACCACACAAGAATAAACTTTAGACTTTATATTGGATCTGAAGCAAATACCACGAGCTGGATATGGGTGTTTCATTGATTTTACTTGTGAAAATAGACGTCCTCACAAACACAGGCGTTGCCTTTTCACTCGATTTCTTTCAGGTGTCATTGCTTTATTACAGTTTTTTCGAATGGCTTCAGTCTCCAGGTAATCATTCTATCTCTAGGTTATATAGCAATATATGCAGCTATAGTAAGATATAAGATATTTTTGCTGAACGATTTCATGCGAGTCCTAGCACGCAGATATACATTTTGCCACGCTTAATGTTGGTGAAGAAATAACCTTTGTTGGAATATGGTGAATTTGGCAACAGTTAAAAAAATAATTAAAGAGGAAACTTATGACTTTTTAAGTGTACTAGGTTGAACCATGTTATAATTCTGTTCTTTAAATGGATATTGTTTTATTAACTGTAGTACATAGATGTGAACACCTGGGGTATATTTTAACACATGACTTAAATGATGAAATGGTATGTTTGCCATAGTCATGTCCATATAATAAAGAATTGCATCTCTCCATCGACTACCAAACGAACAGAAAAAGCCAGTTTACCATAATCTCCAATGGTTAAGTGAGACTAAGGATATTCTGCCAAATTACTGGAATGCAAAGGAAAACTATTTTTGTTGTGTTGTTAGGGAGTTCAGCAAAACAATTATACTAATTGTGGCAAAGCCTTTGTGAACCCTTAAACTGATGTATTCAGAAAGACATATACACCCACAACTTCATAAATATTTGTACAAACAATGTTTGACATCCACAACAAAGCTTTAATGTTAAACATATCATCTATGACATATCCATACAACAATAAGATCATAAAAGAGACTGGTATATCAAAGCACATTTGGAAAATAAAACAGCACATATATAAATATATATATATATAGATATTTATCTTTTATATAGATATAAAGTATAAAAATAGTATATTGTTGCAAAATCGCCATTTTTTTGCCTTTTTCTGCGTCTACATGACAGACTAGCTTGCTACCACGATTACACTGTATGCTGGCGAACCAGCTTAGGGGAATGGTTCAAAGGAAGACCAAAAAAAGCACACTCACCATGGTAAAACATAAGCACTACTGGTTTTCCCTCTGGTTTTGAAAATATAATCCAATTATTTTCTTAAATCACAGAAAAATATATGTACACATTTGTACAGTTTTGTGTAGCCTTGGATATAAATGTATGACATTTTGCAATTAAAAAAAATCTGCGTTATATAACTTTTTTTTTAGTCAATTCTGAATATCAATTTGTTGCTGCTAACAACAACAGCAGCATTGTGACATGGCTGACCCTTGCAAGTTCATACAAATATTTTCTATATACATTACATAACAATCCGACCAAGGATTTTTCATTGATGTGTACAACCAATGGATAAGCTCTACACCAGTGGCAATATCACCCTTAACGAGATCAGGACAAATTTGTGATACATTACATCACAAACAAGATGTTACACATTCCTTGACAAAACAAGTTTGAATTAGAACACAATCTGGTTTTAACAGACTTGCTGAGAGATTCTTTGCAGGGTGAACTTTTCCATACATCATGACATAAAAGAATGACAAAAAGCTCTTGGCAACAAGCTTAAAGTTAATCTGCGCAAATGTTGTGTGTATGCGACGAGGCTCGACTAAATAGCCGGAAGATTTGCAAGCTGTGACTACATAACATATCACAACCCTTAAAAACCGATGGGTAAAAACATTTTGATTTGAATGATTACCTCAACAGGTAACAAGTCTTTCTCTGCAATGCAATGTCACAACCATTTATAGCCAGTTACGCTGTACTTTGAAGAAATTTGGCCACACAATATAAGAACAAAATTTCAGTCAAGACAACAAGCATATTCATAACACGTAATATCTATCAATGGCAAAGCAGAAGAGAGACCAGCTGATGTCATAAAAAATGTCACTTCATCAAACTAACACAGTAACAGCTAATTAACGACCAAACAAACAACTCCATTCAATGGTAAAGTCAGTTGTTGGAGTGATCCCAAAACAGTTCTTGCAGAAAAATGTTGTGATTTGGCAAATTTGTATAATCCTATAAAGAAAAAAAGAACTGCCAATGATGTATGACTGCAAGGACAGATACGCAGCTTATTGGAACTGCCCTGCTTTGCATCCACAGAATAACAGAAGTGGCAATGTACAGTAGCCAGGTTAAGTGTGGTGCTGTTGATTGACGAAGTGTATAGTGAACTCGTTTTTGTCTGAGCAGACGGTGTGGCAGATACTGCATTCCCACGGCGATGACGGGCCATGCAGAGACGCATGCAGGAAGTACATCCCCCTCTCAAAGAAGAGAATGTTGCAATGCTGGCACTTGAACAATAAGCCTAGTCCAATGTAGTAAGAGAGTACATCTTCCAGTGACGGGAATCCTGGGATTTGAGCAGAGTACTGCGTGCCCTGATCCCGCGTGTGGTGGAGAACCTGTGTGATTGGGGGCAGCTGAGCCGTAGGTCGATTTGAGTGGTTAAACATGGGGCCGTTAGCTGAGCTGCCTGATGAACTGGAGTAGGAGGTCGGAGGGGGTGACAATGTCATTTCTGGGTGAGCTATTCCTGGTATCCGAGAATCATTGGGTAGCAAATTGGGCATGCTCAGACTGTTGAATGGGGGCAATTTTGAATTGCTGGGCATGCCTCTTCTGGTAAACACTTCGTGGATGCTGGGAAGAACCGCTGGCTGCTTGTCATCATAAGACGGCTTCATGTTGAGCGAATCGGGGGTGAGAGAAGGTCCACTGGGAGAGAGATAAGGGGGCATGGACGTCTGTGGGGTGGGGGCACTGTGAGGATGGTCCGGCGACGAGCTGATCTGTGAAAAAGGGGGTCCAAGATGCGGGGGATCCGATGAGGATGGAGTTCTTGGATGGAAGTCGTTATCACTGCGTGGAGATTCCGGCATGTGTGGACGATCAGCAGGCAGGTTGGGCGGTCCGTGGAACGCCCACTCTCCTTCGTCCGAATACTCCTTCTTGACGATAACCCCGTGGTAGAGGTTATGAGGGAAACCAGGGGGTGGGTAGTGACCTATCCCGGTCGACAACTGGCTGCATATGGCATCAATACGATAGCCGCGGCCGTCCATGGTAAGCGCATGAGACAGCGGCGGTATCCGCGTCTGGGCCAGGCTGCTGGGTGGAGTAGCCATATGAGGCTGCTCCTCAGCACTGTCTGGTGGCGTTATCGGCTCAGTTCGCGTCATCTCCGTGTGACCCATGCCGTTATAAGGCAGGTTCAGTCCGCCTCCAGACACAGGAGGCCTCACGTCGCACGAGTTCGCCTCTGGTGTCGGGGGCGTGTGTTCGGCCGCCGACATGGGACTAGATTCAGGCAAGCTGGGGCTGGGGTGGGCATCAGCCATGTGCTTATTAAGGTCCTTCTGACTTGTCGCCGTGTACTTGCAGATGCTACAACACAACAGCGACTGAGGGTGGGCGAATAGATGTTTCTTCAGTTGATCCTCACGATCGAAACGCTTATTGCAGAGCGTACAGTGGAACGGACGCTTGTGAACCATGCGATGTTGGATTAAATTAGAACGCGCCGCGAATTTCTTGTCACACATATTACAGGCGTAAGGCCTGTTACCGAAGTGGAGGTTCTGATGTTCCATCAATATGTGCTTATATCCGAACCGGCGGTTACATATATTGCATTGATAGGGCTTCTCGCCCACATGCGTGAGTCGGACATGTCGAATTAGTCCATTCTTATAACCGAATTGCTTGCTGCACAGGGTACATTGGAAGGTGCCGTTTTTGGTGGCTGCTGCCTCGGTGAGAAGAGCCAACTCGGCGGCTGAGATGCGTGGAGGCTCGGGCTGCGGGGGGAGAGGGGCGGGACCCCCGGTCGGAAGGTTCGTGTTGTGTAGGGAGGTGGGAGGGGTCCCTCGCTGCTCGGGGCTCCCCTTCGTACTCATCCTGGACACCTGAAACAACAAAAAAAGACCGAATATAGAGGTCACGGTAGACAAAACAGCTGTTCTCACCTGCCGCCCAACACTTAATCTACCATGTAGCCTAATCAGAGGACATCAGATATCGTGCAACATCAGTCATCTCAGAACGTATGAATCGGAATGGGCAGTGTTATACCATCTGTACCCACCACAACTTTTACATGCATATATGAATGTCAAAGTGAAGGGTTGAAAACCCCATATAGATCACTCGCATATAGATCACTGCCACAAAGGTGTATGCTTGGTAACAAGAGCATACCATAGGCGAAGTTTCCCGAGGAGGACATGCCAATGCAATTGAGTTGAACGGAGCGTCTTTACACCTTAAACCCCTTGGGGCACCAGCATGGTTTGACCCATATTATAATATTAAAAGCGCGCGTGCAACCTGCGCTGCCATAGCAACGCCACTTGTGCTCGACAGATGGGGCGGCGGTCTGTCCCTTTCTTCACGTCTGCTTTTTCCTGGATTCTGGCGCGCGCGAAAATTGATCTGCGCTCCCACACTGGTGATGTCAACAAAGAATAGACAGCCTCGAAGCCAAATGTCCCAGTGGCAGCAGAGCAACATCAACGGCTACCAGGGAGGAAATACAAAGAAATGAAGCCCCGTGTTACCCGGCCAGTGCTTAGGCAAGGCGTGAGTCACCATGAGAGGAAGGGCAAGATTTGCAGGCTTATGACCGAGTGGCCGGTGACTGCTGCTGAAGGGGAGCATCAGGTGACGAGGTGCACGGCGGAGGTCGATAATAGCCGCCGGAATCTGTGTGGCTCAACGCTCGAAACCTCACAACTGATTACGACGCACTATAACATTTTTGATGTAGAACGATGCAGTTCAAAGCACACATTTTTTATTTCTAAAGAATTTCAGATCATCCTTTGCCAAGTGGTTGAAGATTAAGAACCTGATGTCCTTATTTATAAAAAAATCCCCATATACAACCATCTGTTAGGGTGTTTGATAAAACAGAAATGAGGGGATGTATGCCTCGTGGCTCCTCCAGGGTAACGAGCCCTATCTCAGTGAGTCATCGGGTCATAGTTGCGATCAGCATCAGATCACCCAGGCACCGAACGTGACTAGCACAGAGTTTCTGATGACAGATACTATACATCTGGAGTCACGAGCTAACGCGACAAATTTCCATCCTATACGAGTCACACTAGATTTTAAAACGTCTACATTTCCAAAGCAACTATGCATACTCGAATGGTTTGTTGTACATCAAGGCGTATAAAGTAAAATTTGTGAAAAATGTTAGCATCAATGTTCATGACAGTGTGAAGTAAATGCGAAACGACAATATAGACGGTCACTGACAAAATGTGTACCCTTCGAGACAAACATTAAATGCAAACGACATTGAAAACATTCGTCTTATGCAAATGAAAGTCTATGATATAGGAATGCGCAAAAATCCATCTAAAACAAACTTTGTTTGCCAACCACTGATTATGTCAATTTTAAAGCCAAATTGTTCATGAAAGTACATTAAAATCATGCTAACACAGTAACGACATTTATCTTGAAACAAATCACCCCGGTCGATAAAACATGAGACTCTTAAGACAGTCAATGCATTCCTCTTAGCTCAGGTGTCGACTGCTGGCATGAATTATGGACAACTTCCAGACGAATCTCTCATGTCAGACAGTACACCCGCCCTTTAAAACATGTGACGTAACCATTCGCCATGAGGTGGCTGTTAACCTCGATGACATAACATATCCCGTCAAAACACGCATCGACCTGACCGGGAGAAAAATGTTAATTGACCCACTTCGACCCCCGTGAGCTAGTCATTAACATAACTCTTATTTCCAATGACCCACAGGTTCGAGTAATTAAACGACTCAGGGATTCCAGAAAAGAGTAAGTTGTGATAGGGTTCACGCGTCATTTCCACGCGCTGAATAAACCAAGCCTCTCTCCAAGAAACACGAATAATTAACAACTCACGCCTCACTTTATTGCTTTCAAGTGTTGATAAAACGTTACAGACATCGGACTTGCAGTATATTTGAAACCGAATGTTTCGCACTACGACGAAACCGGCTAAATTTCAAGCCAGCAGCCCTCACGCGCCCACGGCGCATTGTTTAGTATGAAACGCGAATCTAGGTCAAGCATAATGCAATATGAACATATGTCGTCGAGTTTACATATTGTGCACTTTTGAAAATAGCGCGGCATTATGATCAAAACAATAGCACCGAGTTGTACTCACCGAATATTAATCCGCTGTTGCTACTGGTGCCGCTTGCCCGCGTCTTTTTGGCAGCTCTTAACGGCAGCAAATATTTTTAAAGAGCGAAAGCCTTTGTCGTGGCGGGTGATGTGGTAGACCCCCTCTTCTCACTCACCGCCGGGCTTCTTGGTTTCCCTTTGCCGACAAGGGAGCTCAATATTCAAGCGAGAGGCCCTGCACTCGCCATGGCTTCCCAAGCCGCAAGGTCTATTAATAGCTGCATAATATCTGCAATACTACGCGAGCAAGCCTGTCGATCAATAAGTGGGGCGGTCGCTCGGCGTAGGGTACATTCACTATTAATGAGGCAAACATATTGCGCTATCTCAAGGGGAGAAAGGTTCTTCTTGGGAGTGGTCGCTGTCATCACGCACAATTCTTCGCAATCATAGAGGCACTCGAAAGTGTCAAAGTTGTATTGGGATTGCATGCTCAGATAAGCACGCTTCGCTGTGAATGGCAACGCACGATTGCGTCAGCAATATCATATTCCTAGCTATGAATAATGATATTCATAGATAATTGAACTAATAATCGATCATTTGTCTTTACCTTTTGTATCGTGAAAATACAGTCTCATATACCAGTAACAGAGGAGAACGGTATTGAGCCTAATATCTGCTCATGGCGAAGTTGCGCAGGTATTTCCGCTGAAATTGTTCAACACACTTTATTCAATAACTTCAAGAAAAATGCATTTAAAGTTCGCGAGCGAACATGCACGCCGCTTCCTTCTTGGCATTAAGCCACTCACTAACCGAACGGCATTCATATTTTTGTCAGATCACGACACCTGTGGCCTTATACCATATCTCATATGGCCTCATAACAATCCACGCGTACCCTCGTGTACTCGATGGGCTATTCAAGCCTTATGGCATTTCAAGATGCGCTGGCTGTTATAACTTGAGTGCGTAGTTATTTCTCGTGGAAAATATTGACGCCAATGTGCTGGGAACATGTGTTTCTGCAAGTTGGACATATGATAAGTTGTACTACTTGCAGTGTCAATTACTAGGCTGATCGCGAGTCTTAACTAGAGTAAACGCTAATGCACTGTGCATTCTGAGATTAATATGTCCTTCAACTGAGCATGTCTGACAAAATAATCAGTTCATTTACAGACTTTATGCGCTGATGTTTACATCGTTCAGGTGCGAAAAGGTTGTTTCACTGCTTACACCAGGTCAACCAAGGAGTGACTATTGCCGGGGCTCGATGACCCACATTGTACCAGCCCCTCCCTATATCCCCACGCCACAGACACAGTAGCACCGATTTCTTGCCCCATTTCGTCCCATGTATGCCTCACGTAGCTGTGTTACAAAAGAACTGGGAAAAATAAGGGTCACAGCAGCGACACCTTCCTCATATCTGAATAATCGCGCAAGATCATGTATTTCATTAAGACATATGAATGGGTCTTTTTTGTTTATTCAGGGTATCAATGGGTCCATTTTTCACAGATTTGGCATATTGATGGGTCCCTTTTTCTCACATGATGTTGGTCAAAATATAGGTCGGTTTTCCCTATCCTTTTGCTAGGAGAGTACCCCCAACCTACCCTGGGCCAACAACCAGTGCCTCCTATATAGGAGATCGGAAAAAGCTGTAATAAGCCGAAGACGGGCATGAAAAGTGTCAGTCATACGAAGTGGAACGTGTGGAAGAGATATTGCTAGAACCCGATCTGCAAACAATAACAAGAAAAGCTCTGACGAGGAATTCCTTACTGGAAATCACAGGGATGCTGTTGATTTGTTCGATGTATACAGGAAAGTGCCGGAGCCATTTGGTTTCACACCTTGTCATCATCATCAGCCCGTTTTTCCCTCTCAAGAGGGGTCGAGTCTCCTCGACCCAGCTTTCCATACGTTTCTATCGTCGACTCTACACAGATCCACTCCATCATCCTTCACGTAATCCATCCATCTCTACCTCGGCCTTCCTCTCGCTCTCCTGCCTTTCACACCTTGTAGTATATTTAAATAGATGCTCGGAAGCAGTTCGGCGCTCGGAAGCTTGGCATCGGGGAACCGAGTGTCTGGGCTTTGACCTGACCGGGAGAAAATGTTAATTGACCCACTTCGACCCTAGTGAGCAAGTAATTAGGATAAAACTTATTTAAAATGACCCACAGCTTCGTGTTATTAATCGGAAAAGAGTAAGTTGTGATAGGGTTCACGCGTCATTTCCACGCGTTGAATAAACCAAGCCTCACTCCAGGAAACATGATATATGTACGACTCACGCCTCCCTATGTTACTTTCAAGTGTAGATGAAACATTACAGACATCGGACTTGCAGTATATTTGAAACCGAATGTATTGCACTACGACCAAACCGCCCGCGGCGCATTGACTAGTATGAAACACGAAATTTAGGTCAAGCACTTTAAGCACTAACTTGAAGAGCAGTACATTTAAACGTTCGCGAGCGAACACGCACGCCGCTAGGAGCCGCTTCCTTCTTGGCATTAAGCCACTCACTAACCGAACGACATTAATTTTTTGTCAGATCAGAACACCTGTAACCTTACATCATATCTCTGTTGGCCTCATAACAATCCACGCGTACCCTCGTATGTGTTATGGCATTTCAAGATGAGCTGGTGGGTACAATTGTGCGCGTAGTTATTTCTTGTGCAAAAGATTGATCTCAAATGTGCCTGTCTCTAAAGTTTATCCTGATGGCATACCGCATCCTTCTAATGTTACAAGTGATGTCCAGATGTGTGGAGTTATTATGGTAATCAACGAACTAGGTCACGAGTCGAATCGTGTCTTGTTTCAGAAACATGGTTTCAGTCATATTGCACTTTCTATATCATAAGGTCTTGTGGGGAATCGTTATGATTCACCACAAGACATCATTCCACGTTATGATCTGTTCGTGAAGCGAAAGGGGACCGTTCAAAATTTATGTAACACAAGGTACGGGGTGGGAGGTTGGTATGTGAGGTGGCGTTACTGTGCCTCATGGAAGGTATACGTAGTTAAATCATATGAGCTCTGATTATCGTCGAGTAGACGCCTTATACAGGCTTTTGTACCAAAGCATGGAGACATATTGGGTCCTTAATATTCCACGCATCAAGCCAGTAGTAATGACTGCTATAGTCGAGACCTTTTCGATGAGTTCATTTGGTAGTTGTGAAAACTGTACCTGAATTCACATTGATATCAAAATCACGTCTGTTATGGATTTGAGATCTTCACTCGTTCGTTCATAACCGAACGTTGGCTGTGCCAGTGATTTGGAACGAATCGTCCTCCAACCCACCTCACACTAACAAATCATTTATCTGTGGTTGTCTTATGGATGTGAGTGCGCTGTATATATATACATACACTGGTACATAGCAATGTCGCGAGATCCAGTTGTTACCGAGTTGCATTCAACATAATGGACTTCGCTGAATAACTGACCACAAGAAGTGGTTCATATTCTGCGTAATTATTACCTGTTCTGGAAGGAATTCCAGACATAACAAGTCAGGATGAATACTCTGGCGTCTCGCCACAGCAAGCTGTTTTCCAGCTGGTGTCGTGTGTCCACAGAAGTACTTTGTATGTTCACGATAGGCGTCACACACTGGGCGTGGCCATACGCCACCCCCCCCCCCCCCCCACACACACACACACACACCCAACAACCAGTGCCTCTAAAACAGGAGACCGAAAAAAACTGTAATGTGTCGATAAAGGCATGTATAGTGTATGCTTCCGTAATATATAAACCATAGCTAGCTGTGTCATTTATACGAAGTGTAAAGCGGGACGTGTGGAAGAGATATTGTTAGTACCTGATCTGCAAACAATAACAAGAAGAACGATGACGAGGAATACCTTGCTGGAAATCACAGGGATGCTGGTGTTTTGTTTGATTTACACAGAAGGTTAGTGCTACACGTGACTCTGAATTCAGCTGAGAGTCACGCTAGAATATCAAGGAAAACATTTGACCAAACTTCAGTGCCCTCTTCTGTCAAAGTTTTCCTGCCAAATTCATCGTGTATTAGTTTAGATTTAGGGAAACACTCTTTTCAGGGATTCTTCCATATTTGGTCATGTGGAAATCAGGACGCGCAGATATCATTCTGACTAGGAATACTGTTTCTTAATCACCGTTCCTATTTGCTAAAAGCAATGACGACATCGCTGCTTATCTACAACGTAATCAAATTGGACAAAACACACATGTAACTACTTTTACTTATGCTGAAGCCTCAGTGGGTGGTCTTAACAAAATACATAGGAATTTCATTACCTGCAAAATGACGTTATAAGAACGTGCGGCATGTGATGATGAAACCTGGATGGCAGCTCTAAGGCAATGGTAAATTATCTTGCTATTTTTAAGTCAGTTGGATTATATAGTGGCCAAGAATATCAATTCACTGAACTATCACTTGGTCGGACGTAAACGTTTGCCTTCCGCCTTATGCAACGCACAGTACAATAAGCGTGAAGCCAGTAGTGCAGTGGTGAAGCTTGTCCCGTCGTTTATATGTATAACACTGCTAACGTGGTGGGGCAGCTAATAATCAAAACACAATCATTTTCCACTCACAATATCTGCATCAGACCATTTCTGAATCAATTCGTTTGTGCATTCCACTGATATGTAATTTGTGTGTTCATATTTTCCGCGGCTAGCCTTGCAGTGTCACGCATGCGCGGGAGAAGACGAATGTGAAACTATCATCACACGTACGCCACACCTCAGTGGCAAGTGCGAAGTGGAGTCGGGGTTTGGCAAGTGCTTCATTCGTCGAGATCCTAACGATGGTTCGTCTATATATCGTCAATGATAACTGCTATTAGTTATGGTTTGATGTTAAGATTTTGTATAATTAAGTGGCAAGGCAAATGACTGTTTTATTTGTATAAAGAATTGCAGTGTACATCCGCACAGAGATTCATGGGTGAATTATGTTAATTCGACGTGATTCAGCTGTATTTTGGCGGTGTCAATTCATTCCTCGTCGGTGTTGCAGTAATTTATTGGGGTTGTATTGACGATATATTTTGGCCTGGTGTCCCGTGGCGGAGTTATAACGGCTGTGATCGCGACACCCTGCGCGGCTGGGTGCACCAGGGGCAACGGAAGGCCATCATCTGGTGTTTCTGTGAATTGACTGATTGCAACGTGAGCATCGAACGTCTCAACGCATCAGTAGCCGGCCCAACAACGACCGCTAATGTGGTCAGTATGATCGAAAATTTGTTGAATTACTGAAATCGTGACTGTTTACTTTATGTCCCAATGAAATGACTTAAAGTGCAATTTTATCCATTGGCTTTTGTAGTATCTGTTTCCGTTTATCTGCTCAGGGGAACAAACCTGTTAATGAACTGGTCACGGATCCGCCAAATGAACCTGTCTGTGAAATCAACGGGGTTCCTATTTGCGAGCAATTGTGTGACATCATATCCGGCCAGGCACAATGTAGTTGTAACATAGGCTTCTTACTCGCGCACGATGCCATATCCTGTATAGGTAACAACAAACAGATAACAAGTGAAGGCAATACTGCAAGAACATACATCGACAACTCGAACTGACTATTATTCTGTCACGATTCCAGATTTGGATGAATGTGCAATTGAAAATGGTGGCTGCAATCAAGAATGCCTCAACACAGAGGGAAGTTACCAGTGTATATGCCACCAAGGGTTCTTTTTGGCCTCCGATGGGTCCACGTGTCTAGGTAAAGGCGAGTCTTAATGGGGGAAAATCCTGGAATAGACCAGTTCTGTAATTTTGGTTAACTCTGCGAGGATGTGAGAAATGATATGGATATGTGTCTAGGTAAAGGCAAATCTAAGCGTGTGAAGATATTGTGAAATGCTTGAATAGACCGAACTTAAAGAGTTTTCTTGGTTGATTATGTTAACGCAGATTTGAATGAGTGTGGGGAAAATGAAGATGATTGTGAACAGATCTGCCAAAACATTGCTGGTTCCTTCAAGTGCTCTTGTGAAGAAGGTTACTCTCTGAACGCCGATCAGCGGACATGCGATGGTCGGTCCCCGCAGTGATAATATTGTACATATCTAGGAAGAAATAACAGATGTGGGTTTAAGTGGGAGTAACTCCGTATACATGAATGTCCGTTTGTATATTTTGGAACGCTGTGTAGAGTAGGGTATATTGAATGGAATAGGCGATATATCCTTAAACACAAAGAATACCCGAACTATTTTCAGACATAGATGAATGCAATGTCGAGACACGGGATCCTTTTTGTGATCACCTATGCTACAACACGCCAGGCTCGTTCTACTGTGACTGTTTCTCAGGCTACATGCTCGACAGAGACAATGTTACATGCAAAGGTCGCTTAAACCGTTTCTAATGTTTGCATATGTATAAGTTTCCGCCTTAATTAGTTTCCAGATATTATATGAAAAAGTGCAAACGTACCATCAGTTTTTTTTACTTATTTGAGGTCAGATATTGCCAAGGAACTCGGAATTATGGTAAAGATTACCTGTCGCAGGGAATAATTGAAGTTTTTTTTGACACATGGTTCAGAATATTTTTTATTCTGTGCAATAGCGTGTTGCATATAAAGTGTCCATTTTGAGATGGCTAATCGGAATGACATGTTTGCCTGGCAGACACGAATGAATGTCTGAGTGGCGACCACGCGTGTGAGGATATCTGCATAAACACAGCCGGAAGTTATCGATGCGGATGCCAAAAAGGATATCGCTTGAATGTTGACAGCATCACATGTGACGGTGGGGAAATTGTCATTTAAATTGCGTGTATCGTTACAATATATTTGCCTAATCACTCGAAGTTCCATATAATATATTCCGCCGTGTATGCAGATGTAAATGAATGTGATAAATCGAACGGAGGATGCGAAGGGAGTTGCATAAACACGTATGGATCCCACCGCTGTGAATGCAGGTCTGGTTTGGAACTGCTCCCAGACGGCGCTGGCTGCCGTGGTAAGTTAGGTCACGTGCCACTAAGCTGCTAAAACACCATCATCGCAATCATCAGAGTTACTTTTAGTGTTTCAATTATAAATTTCGATTTGACTGTCGATTATAGACGTGAACGAATGCATGAAGCGAAATGGAGGATGCCAGCAATTGTGTACTAATGAATACGGCAGCTACCATTGCAGTTGTACAACAGGTCACTCCCTCAATCCAGACGGCCACTCGTGCGACGGTATTCACTTTATATGTCACTCCAGGTTTATGCACATGCCGACTTGATGTGAACGCGTCTGCGACATACACTGTCATGTCACTAGTATGAAAAATGGTGATAATTCGTCTGACTACTACGAATGACATACAATTTCTACAGATTCTGACACCTGTTCAATCAACGAAGGACGTGGCCAATGTGAACACCTGTGCAGAGTAACTCTGATGGGCCCCGAATGCTATTGTTCACCTGGATTTCAACTGAACACAGATAAACGAACATGTTCAGGTGATATAATGGGTGCTATAAATTGTTACATCTTCTTGACACTGCTTTCATTCCAGGAACAATTATTAGGATCAAGTATTATTGATATACTTCTGACCATGTGACTTCTGTGTGAAGTTTGCATGGGAAAAAAAGAACCAGTATTGTCTGGATATATACAGCATTTTTGTCATGTTTCCAATCCCCGCAGATGTGAACGAGTGCAGGCTTCAGGGTGGGTCTGGCTGCCATCACAGCTGTGTGAACACGCTGGGGTCGTACCTGTGCCAGTGTCGTCCAGGTTATATCTTGGATGTGGACAAGAAGACTTGTAACGGTAGGCAAGATCGAGATCGTGAGCAGCATTCATTATTGTGATGACTCGGCGCTTGCTCTCGCCTGAACGTGGGTGTATCTCGCCATGTCAAATACGGCATTCTGTACCGAGTTTGTGTGTACATTTGTATTTCGTTATCTTTATGAAACCAGAATTGAACTTAATATTTCTAAGTTATCGTGATGTTGCTCATAGATATTGACGAGTGTCAGGATATGAATGGTGGCTGTGAGGACGCATGCGTGAACGCGCCTGGCTCCTATCACTGTTCCTGTCGCCCTGGTAACATACTCGATACTGACGGCAGATCCTGCAAAGGTTTCATTTTTCCCAATTCATCCGGACTACAATCTTTATTATATCAATTTTAGCTATCTGATTTTGTGACGCGATGGTGCAGGATTATAGATTTCTATGACGTCAGCTATGTGAGCATACACGCATGGCAAGGGTGTATTGTGACAGATTGAATGACTGTAAAAGCCTAACCTACTTATTTCTTTTTTGTTGTCTCAGCGACTTGTCCAGATACTTTTATCCAATCGACGCGGTTGGAATCTTGCTATAAAGTGTTCACACCCAAAGCGAAACACACTGCCCTCAGCTGGCAGTCAGCGACTTCGGCATGTCGCGGCTTCCACACAGCCGCTCATCTGGTCGCTATAGAAACCGAAGAGGAAAAGCAATTTATTGCAAGCTTACTACAGAATCAACCATGTAAGGTTATTTTGTTGAAGAACATTTCAAATGAATATAAGTTTGAACCTTATGAAGGATACTGAGGCGCCATAAATGGAAAATCGATTTATTATTTTCTGCTTATATGGTATAAATATCAATTACATAGTGTAACTATAACAATAAGCTAAAGTTGGATGTGTACAACGTTGACCATATGAGCCCGTGTGTTGTACACAGTGATGGTAGAAGGCTGGCAAGGCTGGTGGACAGCTGGTACCCACGTTCCCTCCACGGCCAACTTCGTCTGGCAAACCCAGAACCACGCGACTATCGAAGACGCCAGTCCCTACTGGGGCTTCCGGAAACTTCCCGAAGAAGAGACGTGCGTTTGGGTCATGCAGATACCCGAATATGATTATAAATGGGGCAACTATGATTGCAGAACAAAGACAGGGTTTATTTGTGAAATAGAATATTCCAGTTTAGAACCATCGACATGACCACTGAAACCAAAAGTTTCCAGTTCATAGTGAATTTCCGGTTTAGATATAGCATCCTGTTGAGAATGACTGATTAATGGGTAACCAGTAGCGACGGAGCTTGTAGACCATGATTCGGGGGCATTTAGTGAACCCGGAATATGCAAATAAAGACCAACCAAAGAGCTAATAGCGAAGCTAATAGGGCTCACACTAATGTACTTATGTGGTGAGCGTTTCTAGCACGCCCACCGTCATGTGGGGCCACCATGAAATCCACAAAAGCACATCGGAATGTTGTTTATGTTGAAGAAATGGAGTCTGATTGGTCGAGGCGACCGCGCCTCCAAAATTCTATGTGGTTTTAGGATAAACGTTATGACAAACTGCGCGCTGCACACAGGTGGCGTGTTCACGTATTTTGTCGGGAGTGAGCCCTCTTGGCGTAGCTATAAGCTCTTTGGTTGAACTTCCAGAAAAACAATCAATCGCCTAACTGTGATTCACTTGTAAATCAGGTGTATGAATGAAGACTTAAAATAATGTGATTGTAAATAAATCATTCGAAATTGGTTGGTTTTCGTTATGAAGTTTCTCTTCGTGAGTTAGGTAATCAATTAAAGTTGCATTTAAGTTAGCTTCTTGTTTATGTGAAGTTGAACCGATCATTTCCATTGTGAATTATGCAGAAACCTGTCGGGCTACTTCGACGCATATAATTGTTGTTTTCCTCTAACATGGTATAATATTTTTTACGGAAATAATGAATATCTTATTGACACTGAGATACAGAGGCATGGAGAAAATTGCCTAAAATGACTAAATATGTGCATCAACCAGAATGTTAAGCATTTGGATGCTCAGGTGTCGTACATCTTGACGGACGCTACTGTGATATTACAATTTTCGCTTTATATCACGCTTCCGGTTGGGTAGGGCTGCAGTTCGTATGTTGTGTAGGGCTGTGTAGGGCTGTCGTTCATTTGATAACTTATCGGTTCAAAGGTAATTACGATAGAATCTGTACTTGACTGAAACGAAAATATTTGAGTACCGTTTGTGGACTTGCTAGGTTGTCGCCGGGACAATGAAAAAACTTCATCGACGCTTAGTTCATCATTTTCAACCAGCAGAGTAATACAAGTTTACGCTATGAAGGATGTTGATTTCAGATAATCAGGCTACAACCCTGATTCGTGTCATTGTTAGCGATTGAGTCGAATACATTCAGTCAAAGATGTGTCCACGGCGAGTGAATTTCATCGTCATTAAGCTTTACTGGTGTTGATGAGTTTCGTCAATACAACACATAGAATGCCACGGCTTTTCCATGTCGGCCGATTTACGAGTTAAAATAAACACGCCAAATGACCACCGCAGAATACATCACCTTTTAAACGATGGGCCTGTCAAATTTTTTTTCGTTACCAAGGGAAATATCGCGCAAACGCATCCGGGAAGCTGCACCCTAAAAAAGCATGCAGCAGTCGTGTTACAGATTACCATACCCTCACGTATGCGCGGTTACCTAGCCAGTTGTAACATTTCTTTAGATTATTCATCCTTCATAGTTAGGTAGAGGGCTATAGGTGTGCCAAGGGGTGCAATATACACGAGCTGAACGATCAGTTTGTATACACTAAGCGAGTAGAGTAAGAATTCACTGGGGAATGACTCGCTGGTGTGAAACGCGGGCTACACGGCTCATTGATCGCGCTATATTATGGCTTCTATAACAAGTTTACTTGCTTGTTCAAAAACAATATATACCAACACGCGTATTTGTCGTGTAGCTATATCGCCGTAGGCCTGAGGGGTGACTGGGTGCAGATGTTGCCGCGTCCCCTTCCATTTTCCAACTACCCCCTCACCCAAGACGAGAAACCAATTTCTATATTGATTTCCTGAGTTATGGAGGTTTGGGGTGGGGGGGGGGGGATTTACCTGATATACCATGCCTTTGTTAGTTATGCATTTTGTTCCCAATCTTTCACCCAAGCCAAGGATCGATCATTTTCTTAAGGTTACAAACCAGAACTATTTAGTTCTGTATTTGTGGTAGCAGGGTATGTGCGGCGGATCTAAAGAAAGTTACTGGTTGCTTATATCGTAATATTCCCCGTCATCACCCCCATCCGCAAGTAGGTAGGTGATACAGATTGTACTTGTTTTCGGCTTCTTGGTCTTGGTTGACTATGTCCAATTTCCAATTCAATCGAAGCCGTTGATGGTTTGCTCTAAATAACAGGTGTGCAAGGAATATCCAAGTGCCATTATCCGCCTTGCGAATTAATTTGATAAAGCACGATCCGAATCATTTGTGCGTCTCACAGGGGTTAGCATTGGCCTGGTGGCAACTATCTTCTATGCATAGATATAACTGCGACCTGGACAATGCTAACCCCTGCGGTGCGTCTAGTTTCTGGAACTAACATAATCTGGCCGTTATAATAAAAAATGACATCACAGCGTGATGAGAATTCGAATCTAAGTCGTCTGCTTATTATCATTGCCGGAATGTATTCAGTGCCAGACTCAACATGGAAATAGGACAAAACGTATCGAGTTCGATTAGGCGTCTGCTTGTGGCAATGGGTATTTGTTTAGCCATAGAAGATTGAGTATGAGTTCATAACGACTGTCGCCCGAATGAAACTCGAATGTGGCGATCGATGTAGCAATCGAATCTCATCATGCGCGGTTGATTGGGTTCTTCTGTTATGCACCAAAGCTTTGTAATAGCTTTTCATTCTATGAGCTCTTTAGAAATAATAGTAGCAGTGACGTATTGCGAGCAATCAAATACTTTGATTTACGTGCTTTTGTATTTGGGAAGCTATTCAATTATAATGTTGTTAGCAATGGTGTTGTGAATTTGGAGAAAAACGAAAAAAACAAACCGAAAGGAACAAAATGTAGAGGTACTAGATTCAAAACATTGCGTACTAAGACAACTATTTTTACGATGACAAATATTTGTGAATCTACAAAACAACATTAAATAGCAGCTCGTCCTCATTGATTCTGCATAATCTCGTTGACCCAACCCACATCCCCTCCTCAGCGGATCGCTCCAAATACAATTATGGGATCTGCGCACAAAAAGTTACAAAATTGATCTGAGCTTTTGTGATTTCAGCTTTCTTCTGTCCGATTAGCGAACAGCAATAAGCGTTTTAGGATAAGCTGTTGGCCTCGTAGCTATCGTCGTTTGTAACGCGCGGTATATTCCACTAAGTCGTCTGTTCGCGCCGATTGGGAGGGGGGAGGCGGGAGGCGGTTTAACGCGGACGTCTGCTAGTGAGTTCATTCAATGCGTCGAATAAAGTTAGGCATTATCATTTTATCGCTGGAACGCGGTTCCAATTGTGCTTGCTTCTCTGTTAGAAACCTAGAACGATTAATGAAAAAAGCCCAAACGTTTCGTTAGTCAACTTTGAGAGTGAAGCCTGATTTATTCGGAGGAACGTTCAAACGCGGTAAGAATTTATTTGCACTGTGCGCCCTCTGTGAAGAATATATCATCTTCAAACCAAATCGAGGCATCGAGATTTCTGTAAACAGCTACTTACAAGATCAAAAATATACTATCTGCGTCTAACAACAATCTTTATGTAAG
Organism: Urechis unicinctus; assembly: GCA_034190875.2. Taxonomy (NCBI): domain Eukaryota; kingdom Metazoa; phylum Annelida; class Polychaeta; order Xenopneusta; family Urechidae; genus Urechis; species Urechis unicinctus. Next base: position 14,581,000 of record CM067344.1, read on the forward strand.
CACTGAACATATTGGTTCAATATGGTTATAATTTCGGGAAAATATCTTCCCAGTCAAAATATATTCACATAATCTCTAGTTGAAGCCTAACTTTTTACATCGTGTATAATCATGTTGAAACCCTGATGCGATTGGGCCTCTGTAGTTGATAAAAGCACCCTTTTAAGCTACAGGAGAAGTTCAAAAGAACCCCTTATTAGCTCCTCGAGTCTTTTATTGACTTAGCATCCAAATCCTAGCAACGGCTGGATTCCGGCGTCATAACTCGTATCGGCTCCGCCTGGCATCATTCAGCGGATATCGAGTCGGAGAAGGTGACTCGTGATATCATCAGATCACCACTCCCTTCCCAGCTTCCCTCACTCAGCGGATACCAAGTGGACAATATCAGGATATCCTCAATAAGATTGGATTATCTTCTATTCGTGTAAGTTTTGAAAACAACAATTCACTTGCCAGGTTGGCCTTAAATCGATTGGTCTGTTTACTATTTTGTTTTAATTTCCGTATAAACGACCAAATTTTATGCTTGTGTTATGAGTGGTTCTTCGTCCATTAGATATGGAAGCCACAGTTCCCATGATTTGCTTCAGGTATTGAATCAAAACATATTCCCGCAACCTCGGGCAATACGACATCCATTGCACAGTGTCTCAACCCCGACAACCCCCACCCCCCACCTTGCCACAACCCCGCACCCTACCACACACCATCCAACACCCCCCTCCCCCCTCTCACGCATAAAGGCTGGTTGTCGACAGGACTGGATCCCTTATCCATACACGGCCAAAGTTGCCCAAAACGGCTTAAATCTCGAACAAACGAGTGACCATTAACAGTTAAAAGCAATAATTAGACTGCATTCTTAGCACCCAACCCATTCACCAAACTCAAATACATATATACTTGTTAATTCGAGCATCGGCAACAGGGTTGCGATAATGGATGCATTCGTAATATAAATCATTGTGTTACTATTTTTTACGAACACTATAAACATTTGCTACCAATTACCATGCTGCATTATGCATATTCACAGGGAAAAAATCTCACCCTACCGGCAGATGTCGTTTGCCAAACGCGTTCTCGGCCACAACATCGCATAAATACAAGGATTGCTTTCTCGGCAAATAACAAAGGCAATAATATACGTTTGGGGGGAAAGTTGATGATAAGCTAAATAACACAGCCGACTCTGTCCTATTGTTGTGACCTTTGCTTGGACCTCTTCGGAGGATCTATTGGGCAATGCTAATAAAACCAGCTTCTTCGTGACCAGGGCGATTTAGGAAGGTCCTCCACATCAATGAGATCGGCCGGATTGTTACACAGATTGACTGAGAGTGGCGCCGCGGCGCGGCGTACGGCGATAAATCACGTCCTGATAAACATGGCGTGTTAGGTTGCCTTTCTCCGATTGACTCGTGAAGTTAGGTTGGCTTCTGTTGAATCCGAAACACCGTCAATGTGCTCGTTGTGGATGAGGGCCTTGCTATACGCACTTTATGGCCGCCCATACATACATACCTACAGTTAATTAACGCTTACCACACAGCTCCTTGTATTGTGAATTATAAGGCAATCAAGGCATGTGAGCATGGGAACATTATAAGGCCTGTGACCAAGGGGAAATTGTAAGGCATGTGAGCAAGGGGAAAATATAAGGTATGTGACCAAGGGGAAATTCTAAGGCATGTGATCAAGGGGAAATTATAAGGCATGTGATCAAGGGGAAATAATAAGGCATGTGATCAAGGGGAAATTCTAAGGCATGTGATCAAGGGGAAATTCTAAGGCATGTGATCAAGGGGAAATTATAAGGCATGTGATCAAGGGGAAATAATAAGGCATGTGATCAAGGGGAAATTATACGGCCTGTAATTAATTATAATGTTGAGGGCCAAGTTGACGTCATTAGATCAGGGGTTAATTAGAAGGCATTGGATCAGGGGGTAATCATGAGGCCTATGATTAGGGGGTTAAATTGGCTTGCATTTTCTTTACTTGGCCCTGCACAATATTGCGACCAATATCTCCCCTGTATCTGGTGTTTCCCAAGGAACACTCCCCGTAGTACCGCATCCTGTATCCTCCTGGTGGTCGTATATCATACTTCACCGATTCAAGAAATGTTGTAAAATGACAGAAAGTATTGTGTGATTAAACAATGTGGTGGGTTTCCAGTGATGAGCCTAATGGGAAATTCCTTCATGGTGGTGTACCAAACATTTGATAAATTATTTGCCTCCAGTGGCATCAATATTGTCATATTGACTCTCGTGGGTAGACTTGCAAGCGACTTAACATGAACTGTTTAACGGTAGACCTGCCCTGGTGTGGCTTCCATGACGATGATGCTGATGAAATGCGATGGTTATTGACGCAGCCCCTGCTAGCTGAAGGAATAGATCTGTTGATAAGGAAGGGGGTGTGGCGATCTTCATAGCGCTACTGGCGCGTATCATTTACTTGACGTTAACGCATCAATACAACATGAGCATCAAGAGACAGTCCTTTGTCATGAACGTGGCAAGTTTATGTCACTAACTTCATCCATCAACGCCCCACAAAGACCCTGTCAAGGAAAATTCTTGGTCATTGCAAGACATGTGCTGTGCAGTGAAGGCTGGTACAATAATAGCCCAGCGTGGACGTACCATTTTATTAGACCTCCTGTTGGGCTAGCACAATATATATTACGCGTAATACAGAAAGAAGAAAATGTGTTCGTAGTATACGTTTATTGGTGTCTTTACAGACCCTTTCGGTGATGCACACAATCACTATCTTATAATTATTGTAAATAAATTGAGGTTCTTATTTAGCTTGTCCTACTGAATAAACCTATCAACACTGTCACATAAACTTTGCCGGGAAGTTTCCCACGCCCAAGACCAAAACATGTACAATACGCTACTCGTGAACCCCATGATATCAAACAGCAGAAGACCACCTCATTTCCAATCACAAAACCCGCCACAAAGCCAACAATGGGTGTGTGTGTGAAATTACGCGTTAGTTAGGCCAGAAACTTGTGAATGTTTAAGTTCTTTGGTTCAGGCCAGAAACTTGTAAATGTTTAAACTAAACCACTTCACTCCAACCCACCCCAAACCCTCACCCCAAACCCTCACCCCAAACCCTCACCCCAAACCCTCACCCCAAACCCTCACCCCAAAAAGCAAGCAGAGACTTCGCTATTAGCATGTCAAATTCTGCAGATCCAACCCCCCCCCCCTTACCCCAGCCCCGTACCCCCAGCCCCCACCCACCCCACTCAAGATTGACATATATGGACGAACTGGAGGTATCAGATATGTATCGATTGAAGTTGTTTATTGTGTCTTAAAAACGTTATTTCGAAATCCTATTAACAAGCTCTTGAAATGGTCATGGTGAAATTTTCGATTATTGGCCAATGTCAGATCTGATCGTCCGTTACCAATCTCTACCTCACCATGGCACCGCCAATATCACCCCCTCCCTCTGTTGAGTCTCAGACACCGCTCAGCAGTTATAGTCGCGCTCTAGGCGCAATAGAACACAGTGTTGGTGTGCCGTTTAACCCTATACTCACAATAGTCGCACTCAGTTTTATGAATTATGATACGATAATCTGTGAGCCTGGTGATTTCACGGGTTTCATGTTGCCTTTCAGAACGACGAGCAAGCGGCAAGGAGACGGAGAATAACGAACATGCAGTGACGCGCGTGACGTCATCAGCGTGAGACATACAAACACAAACCCCACCGAAAGAAAACCATCGACGTACTAGCCTCACATCATGGCCACCCACGGGGGGTTCATGCTGACAGCCGTCAAAGGAAGGTATGGCAATAAAGTTTCGTCAGGTGCAACTGTTACATAGACCGTCTCGTGAAAGGAACAATATTATTGATCTTTTCATGTTTTATTACCGTGTGTTGAAATGAATTGATGAAAAAGTTGATCGATGCAACGTGAAAGAAAGACTGTTAAAATCTTTTATAACTGGGATATTATATGGGATATTGGGTGTTGGGTGAGTGGGGCCGGCGGTGCGTGGAGATATTCAGAGTTACATGTTGTGTTCATGGCAGCTGCGACTATGTGTAAACTGTTACCCCCGTTAGCAGCTCAATCACGACAAGAAATTTAGGGGCTGATCATAACGTCATTGTGATGAACCAGCCACAGGCGCTAAGTGGCGATTAGCGCCGAGTAGCTCGCGCTTCTTGGGCAGAACGTAGTGAGTATTGATCAGACGGATTTGTTAGCACGAGGTCGCGTGACTTAAACTACCTCTGGGATGTCCATTGGAAGATGAAAAACCCATGCCATTGTAATGCTTAATACATCGCCTCCATAAACTTTGAACATCGACTCAACATTGCCTGCTTACCTGTCGCAATCAATCGACGTTGAAATCGACACCGTGTCAATCGGGGTATTGGTGGTTAAGTGGACGGGTGAATGGGAAAGAACGCTTTTTGGCTGGTATGGTACACCAGATGGTCTTGTTTCTGCTTAGCGTTACTGGCGAACCTAGGTTTTTCAATAATATCTGCTTACAATATTAACATAATAGAACAATGTTATGTTAACGGTCGAATATCTGATTGGGTTATTTATATTTTCTCATGTGTTGGCGACCATAACATTATTCATATACACACGAATAGGCCCACCGCAGTCCATATATATTTTAGTCCGCGCAATAAGCTAAAAGACAGCAAGCAGACACTTTGCTTTTCATATACGGATATTTGTTTCACACAAGACCTGGGAGTCTGGGCAACGTACGGTCGTTTTTATGAGACGCAATTTGTCACATATCTCATGCTTTAAAGTTTTTGTCGTTGGCGAACTACTAACTATCAATAGAAACCATTCGGTATATTGAAATTCCATAATAACAAACTATGGATCGGGAGGTCAGCCGAGTTGGATTCTCATATTACAGAAGTAGGTGAGTAACCACCGCTGTGTCGCATATGAGCTAATTGCGTTTTGTGCGAATATCTCAAACTCTAATTTATTCCGAACGAGTTTGATGTTTGTTTGGTCAAGGACTATTGGTTAAGCATCTTCTTGTGCTCCAATAGACTGATAGAAATTTATACAACTGGCCATAATGTTCCATTAACATTAAATATAGGAGAGTTTATTTTATGGTCATTCTTTATCTTTGTAGCAAGCATATGGATATCCAACACACCTTGCTAAATCATGCGGTGACCGCCGAGATAGTCCACGCTTTAGTGATAAAAGTCCCTGTAGTCAACGAAGAACGCTTGTCAACAAACGCACGTGCTACCTTGTTTTGTTACCCATAGCGACAGTTTGGTCACGTGATCTCATAATTGGCTCTTCCTGTTAATGGGGGCATTATCGCTCTTGCGGACCTAGACACGCAATCCATCGATTATCTCCATTACGTCCAGGATACTCGACACGAGATTATAACGCAAGGGTTTATCCAATATCTTATCTCATAAACTCTATGAAGAACGCCAATGAGCTTTTAGATTGATTCCATAAATTCTCTCGGGACATCTCCGTTGTTCGACGTAACGTCGCCAGGAGAGACTTGCCTGCCAACAGCGCTTCTCACAGTTAGCCCTTTTAACGAAATTGTTTGCTCTCATGCAAATCCGTTCGCTGACAGGGGTATAAAAACATACCTGTCAAGACTAAGCCTACTCTGGCAACACCACCACTTAGTCGGTGACTTACTGTGAGAATAAATTAAAGTTCTATCAAGGCGACAGACCGCGCTGGCAACTGACCGACAATTGGTTGTCTCACATTTAATTCTTATCTTCTTTTGTAGACTTCCATGCATTCGCCTTTGAAAATATCAAATTAAACATTCCAACATTGAATGATTGTTTATTGGGATAGGATTCCAACCGTGCATTTGCTGGTGAATGGATTGTAACTTTTCTGTTGTGACACAATTATTGAGACCTGGGAAATACCTGAAGGGTAACTTTGGAACTACATTAGACTGAATACATAAGAAAACGCTTACTGAAATGGCTTCTGTATATGAAAACCGCACAACTTCTGCTGGCTATCGATTTCCACTACAATCTCGTCCTCGTTCCAGCGACTTCCACCAAAATTGTATTCCGAAAGAAGTCAAAGCACAAGCACAAGCTGCGGCTGCTTCTGTGAACACTCAAGGCCAAACTAGCAAGCACAGCGAGGCAGCGTATGGCAAACTGGATGTTGTAACACAAGACAAAGTCTGGAAACAAGCGGTGGACAATGAGAAAAAAGGAGTGAAATCTTGGTGAGTATCTAACAGTCATCTATATATTGGGTTAACTTTTAATGTATTATTGACATGGATGTGTTGGGGACCACAGACTTCTGTTTTTCCTGCAGTCATCTACCACAATACTTCACCCAAAGTTGAATGGCATTATTTTGAGGTGAATTAAACTAGAACTAGAATTGGGCAAAAATTTCCAAAACATATCCGAAAATATGCAGGTGAATTATATTTTGGGATCATTATTAAAGGGTATGTAACACCAATATATTTAAGAAGCTCTTGTGTAGCCTACAGCTGATCAGGTTAGCGTGGGCTGCGATACAGGCTGCTATGTCTACCCCTGGTACACAAGTGGAGAAGCCATCAAAATGGGTGTTACAAAATTACGCTGATCTCGTTAGAAATATGTTTCATCAAACACTAGGTTGCATTAAATCTGTTTGCTTTGCAATCATCCATGGTAACACACTGAAATGGTAACAACGACTTGATTTCATTTGATATCCCAGTAATAACTGTTTGTTTCACAGGGAGGAGAACTGGGGATTCATGACAGAATTTGATGCCATGGTAAGCACGATTCATGTGACCCCTGAACCTTTTGCAGATTCACTGATTGCTTGCATTAGATTGGATGTGGGATATATTTGACTTACAGTTGTTAAAATATTGATTGGCCTTACTTCCAACTGTCGAGATTTTGTGCTTCAGGGACGTCCGAAGACACCAAATGAAGTTCCCGAACACGTGACCACATATTCAGACAATGTTCCCAACACCAATGCTGGAAATTATGGAGGACGTCTGAATACTGAAGTTGGCCAAACCATGCAGAGTCTGGAATTCAAGTTCAACAGCCATAATAGGAAAAAGAAGTTGGGCAATGATTTGATTTGTTATTGACTTAATGTGCATTTTATAAATGGTTAACCATTTATCTTTTATCATCACATTTTTACATGATAAATTGGGGGTATACCTCGATTTCTGGAAATAATGACATTTTTGTGAAACTGGGAATGTCAACACCAGTACTTTTTTTCTCAAATACAATTATTTATTTAAGCTTATAATGTTTATTCTTACTGCTTTAAGAAAATCCTACTGTTATTCTTCTGTGTAAAATTGAAAATTTGTCACTTGTAATATTTTGTTGGACACTCTTGATACTGCTGTAAGTTATGCTTAGTAAGTTCTATTACTTATGGTATATTTAGCAGCCTGTTTGTATCATGACCATTCTACAAATATGACAGATCCAACTTTCAACAATTTTACGAATTCAACAATTTTGATATCACAAACTAAAGGATAACCTTCAACACCAAATACAAACCTCTTTTTATGTTAACAATAATAAGTTTATTCAATAATGACTTTTGTTAGAATATGCTGCTGAAACATATTACTTGTGCCTGCCAGACGTTTGTTCCTGCTGATGGGATACTTGGTGTCTCCTGTGATATGTGAATTTATAGATGTGGCCTTCTTAGTACTGAATAATACTTCATTACCTGATGCAAGGTACAACTGCTTTGTGTGATGGTACCACAGCATGGTGTTATGTTACCAGACCATTGCCAGATGTTAGGTGTCATAATAGCATTGTGTGATGTCTGGTACCATAACATTGGGTGATGTTAGGTACCATAGCATTGGGTGATGTCAGTTACCATAGCAATGTGTTTTGTTAGGTAATGTAGCATTGTGTGATGTTAGGTACCACAGCATTGTGTGGTGTTAGTTACCATAGCCGTGCATGACGTCTGGTATATATTCATACTACCGTCGGACTGGACCATTAGTTACAGTAGCATTGTGTTTTGTGAGGTACCCCAGCGGTATGTTTTTACCAGACCATGGTGTGATGTAAGGTACCACAGTAATACTTGATGTTACCAGACCAGATGTAAGTTACCACAGTAATATGGAATTTTACCAGACCATAGTGTGATGTTTTATCCGCTTAAGCCTAAATGTGTCTTGCTTTTTAAAATATATTCCTTTATTAAAATCAAGTATTTTCCGTCAAGTGTTGGTAAAACTCGAATTCTCTGACATCGACGAATCCTGGAGAAATTTTTTTTACTTCATAAAATACACTATAAATTGAGTGGTATTAAGGGCACCTTACCATGAATTGAAAGGATCTATCAACCGGAAAGAAAAATACAAAAATACATTATGATGACAAGCCTGCTGTACACGTCATAGTGAGCACTGGTTACGCTTGAGATAACGGACCGCACGTACTCTAGCGCCCCTGGTTGTTGCTACAAATATACTATTATTATTATTATTATTATTTCTTTATTTCAGACACAACAACAAAGTAAAACTTTATATGCGGTCCATAGCAAATAGAAATCTAAACTTATATTTACACATAGATACAAACATACATAGAAAGAAAAAAAAGATGGCCTAGCATGAATTATTAGGTCACATGATTAAAGTGAACATAGAGTAATCTCATCCAGTGAGTTCGTATTCTTGATTTCCATTTGATATCAGATCTAAGAACTTATTGAACAATTGTGTTGGGTGATATATCACCCCTTAGCATAAAACTGAAAATGAGATTTCTAATTATAGCATGGGAGCTACGAACATTATTATAGGCAAACATTCCACTAGCACTACAGTGGCGAGGCAGTCTCAGCAACATCCTAAATGCATTATTATAAGCAGTATGTAATTTAGTGATAGCAGATTTTCTGTAGTTCCACCAGAGCTGACATGTATAAAGAGAAGAACAATAAGAGTGAAACTGAGCAATTTTTACATTGTTTGAGCACATATGAAATTTACGCGCAAGCAAATTTCCTTGTGCATACAATTGACGGCACTGCCTATAAATGTCTTTGTCATCACGGAGATCATTACATATAAAAATGACCCAAATACTTAACACTATCTACTTCAGCTATTATATCACCATTGATTGAGAAATTCGGAAATACCACTTTTTTAGTGAAAGAGTTGCGGCATATCAACACAGCACTCTTCTTGGAGTTGTATTTTATATCATGTTTGATACCATATGATTCACAGGATTTTAATAACTGCATTAGACCATTAGCTGATGGGCTAAATACAACCAGGTCATCTGCATACATCAGATGGTTTACAATTTGATCACCAGCAATACAACCCGTGGAACAGTTACTTAGATCATAACTCAGGTCATCCATGTAGACATTAAACAAATAAGGGGAGAGAATCCCTCCTTGCCGAACACCATTTGATACAGTAAATTTTGCTGATAGTGTTCCACCCCATCTTACATACATAGTTTGATTAGAGTACCAAAACATTAAAAGCTTAACTATATATACAGGAGCACCACGTTTTAACAGTTTTGAAAGAAGGACGGAGTGTTTGACTCTGTCAAATGCTTTAGATGCATCAAGAAAGCACATAAACATACAACCATTCAACTTTCTATAGTTATCAATCAACTCTTTGAGTACATAGATACACATATCAGTACCAAGCTTGCGTTTAAAACCGAACTGATTACACTTAGTGGCGAGGGAATCAGATACTCTATCAAGAAGTATTCTCTCTACAACTTTAGACAGGATGCTTGCCAAGGCAATGGGTCTATAATAATCCATACTATTGATGTTACCAGCTTTGTTTTTAATTATAGGTATAAGTACAACTGATATCATAGAATCAGGTAAGTGACCATGGTCAAAAAAGCCAGTCAAACACATTGTCAGGAGCGGCAATATTCTGCTGCTGCATTCTTTTAAGTGTTCCGCACACAGTCCGTCCAGTCCACAAGACTTATTTGACTCTAATTTTTTAATAGCATCCTGAATATCCGTCACAGTAACAGGGATGTCATTTGAAAATTCAGTTTCACATTTCAGTGACCTCAAATCGTCATGAACACAGTTAAAGAGATCCATAAAATGCTCTCTCCACTTAGCTGCAATGTCCTCCTTACCAGTTACCCCAGCAATAGTATTAGGAAGTGGTGTTTTAGCATGGTTCATGATCCTAATTTCTTTCCAGAAGTCGACCGACTTATTCTGAGAAAGTTTCTTAGCAAGAGAGTCACTGCGCATAGTATTTTCATGCTGTTTGATAACCTTAAGGCATATTTAAACTTATATTTTGCTTGAACCATATGAGCAAACAAGTGCCCTTGCCTTGGCTTGCTCTCTATATACGAGAGTGAGGCGATTAAAGTAGCTTGTAATATTTGTGCAATTTTATGTAAAGGTCAATATTTGTCTTTATTACGGATGGTGCTGTTTGCTCGTTAGGGTATTAAATCAAAGTGAACACTAGGTACATTAATTTGTCTGTATGCAGCCGTTGGCGGTTTTCACACCGTGACTCTACACCGTGACCTGCACTTCGTTTTGCTTATCATTGCATATGAAGGAAAACATTTATTCAAAATAGTGTGACACATCTATTTGTGCCATGGCGTTTATCAACAATGTTTGGTGATTGGTAGTAGACCTACCAGCGGCCACTATGCCTGCAGCAGTTAGGTCGGGTACCACAGCTGGGAATTATTTGAATTAAACACTACACACACTCATATTTGAGAAGCAGATCAATGGCGATCACGATCCGTGCAAGCAGGCGGCCTAAGTTGACCTAATAAACTGATTATCTTCTATTATATTCGTAAGTTTATAAGTATATTTCAAAGATATCAGAATCATCTATTATAGGCCATGTTTACTTGGCTCTAGCAAAGGTTAGATTCAGGTCGTATCAGAATGTGAGACCGCTTTTTAGAGGATCCTTCAATGACCTGGAAAGGGAATGATATCATCTGTAAAAAATGCATCAAAAGGGAATATGTCCCCTGGTCAACACAGGCAAAAGAAATCTAGGTTGATCACTCGTTTACGCTACCTGCGTGGTAACAAAAATATTGATTTATTTTAACAACAATCGACCCATTATTATCCATTCATCATTGTCATTCGCTAATGTAGTGGTAGCAAAGTGGATCAAGTTTGAAACGCATTCCCTCCTCTCAGAAATGATAAATTAGCGATATGGTGTGAGGGATGCAAAGCTACAACAGTTTTGGTAAATAAATTGGTTTTTGAAATGCCGGTCATATAGTCTTATTGTATATAACGTCATAATTAAATCACGTCTGTAATGATAATGCATTTCATACAGTAGACTTATCATAATAATGACTGACTGAATGAAATTTATTTCAGAACAAAACAGCAGGGAATGGATGTGGATAAATTTGATAGTTGTAGGATAAGAGATGGAGGTGGAGGATGTAAGGCCATCCCCCAGAATTTAGTTAATCATAATAAATATGATAATAATGAAATGACGAAGGGACTTTACAGCGTATATCAATGCGGTGAAATACAACGATGATTCTCTCGCCCCCACCCCCAGAAAAGAAACACGGAATTAAGTATGACAGCAAACGCATTTTTCAATACAATGTTAACAAATAATAACCATCCGATTAAGCAATCTACTTATAGCCTAGGCACCACGTGGGAAAATGAAAGAGGTGTTGTATATTTTTGTTGTTGAAACTGTCTTCTTTTGGCATTAGCTTTCTAGGCAACACAGCTTTTCTCTGAAGCTCCGATATGTTGCATTGTCTGACGACCAAGTAATGGAAACTTCAATGGGTGGAACTCGTGTATTTGTCTTGTATTGTGATCATGTATCTCAGATATGCGTGCAAATGAAAAATAGGAGGAGGTATTGAGCTATGGTATATATCAAACATGAATTTGCAACTGAGTAGTTGTATGTTAATTTATGATTTCTGGTGAATTAATAGCCATATGATAAATGCGAGTGTATGTAGATAATATAGTATCTTGTTTTTGAGGTGACGGCGTTTAAGACGCTATTAATTTTATTATGAACATTTTTATATAAGCTTCCTATTTAATACAGGTGACCAGGTTAAAATCACATACGCTGCATGAATAATTTATTGTTTTGGCTTAGTTACATGACACAGGTTACTGTGGTTATCATAAATTTAAATAACGTACACAACCTGTCGACGATTAGTTTAAACATATATCTATACAAAGAAATACATATATCTACAGGCATATATTCACGACTGTTACTGATGAAAACGCCAAACTCAGAGGTTATTTTAAGGGCTGGACTAGTCCACAGCGGCACCTGAAAGTGCGCCAGAGCAGCAAGCGTAGACGTCACGGAGAGTTGACGATCCACCGTAATCAGAGGGAAACATACTGACCCCTTATCACTCAGGCATATATTGTTTGAGATGCTAGGGTAGCAAACATTGAATCCTGGAAATATCAATGTTTATTCATTCAGTTTGTGTTTGGGGCCTGGCCTATCGTGTGGACCGGTCAAGGGTCACGGGAAAGCTAGTCAGCTGACCCGCGGGACCCTTTATAGGGACCACAGATGGGTCAGTCAAGGAGATCATCAAGTCAGGGACAAGATTCAGACCGAGATTTCCAGGGAGCTTCATTGTTGAAACTTAAATAAATCGAATAAGCAACTCTACTCCAGGACTCGCGTTATTTCCTCTTGCTAGTCCCCGCTCCAGCAACAACAGGCAGCAACGAACGAAGGAAAGCGCATTAGCTAGAAACTCAAGTATCCAAAGATCGTAATAGTAGGCATTTTTGCTCCAAGTATGGCTATTTAAATAATAGGCTGTCATTGAGACATCAACGTTATTGTACCTATCATCATCAATCAATATCTTCTGAACAGCCGAATATCATACACTTAACTAGACCTCCTATCAGCAATTGTGAATTAACGACACGTACTTCCTCAATACGTGTTCCTCAATAAATATGAAAACAGGTATTGTGCGAAGCTTTTTATCAACCGGGTTTAAATCGATATAAATACAAATAATACTGAAATACATTGAATCAAATTATTTTGTTGCACAAGTCGACAACCATAGAAATGCTTTTCACAGTATTTGTATTTTTTATGAGGTGTTCATTTGTTCAAGTTGACACTGACAAGCCGAGCAAAATGAGATAACATAAAAAACCTGTATCCGGATTAATTCAAGTTCTGCGTACGATGTTCTCATCTTAATACGATTAATATAACCATAATTATAGCATTACGCCTTCTATAGCAATGTTTTCTATATGACATTTAGTATATGTTCTTATACATGTCTACTCTTTCGACAATTTGCATGTGTGCTGGGGTGGGGTGGGGATGGGGGGGGCGGTTGGGGTAAAATCAAATCATTATATATAATTGTTACTATCGTCACTTTTATCGTTATTGTAAATTGAATCCATGTGAAGAATAAGTTATGAATAAGAAATAAAATAGTACTGTATTAAATGGGGATTTCAGCCCAAATAAGAGTTCCCGAATTCGATATCAAAAATGCAATGCATACATATTGTGTTTTATCAGCATAAAAATTAAGCATCACAATATCGCAACTTTTATCAACAATTCAGAATGGAAAACTGGAAAGTCAATGACTACGATTGAACACAAAAAGTGCACGGGTCGTAGGGCGCCTAGTTCACAAACATTTGAGTGGTACGGTAAATAGGAAGTCGGAAGTTCCTGTCGGCTTGTCTTGTCAGTGACGTCAAGCTTGTCATACACTCCCACTTCCGATATATTTTTCTTCGTGTTCATATTCTCAACAAATTGCAATAACCATGGCCGATTTTGATCAGTTTACTTCCTCAGACCCTCCTCCTTTGGAAGATGATCCCGCTGCAGATTTTCTTGCCCGGGAGCAGGATCAGCTTGCTCAGTTAGATGACGGATTCGATGACGGGTTCGGCGAACAGCAACCCGCAGAACAAGGCCAGGCACAGGAACCCGGTGGGTTGTTAATGATGCTGTATTCTCTTAAAGCATATGACTTATCAATGTTATTGTTGCTCTGAAACTGCGCTCTCACCACGGTTCTTGCATAGATCAAACTAGGAATTTCTGGATGACGGCCGTTAGCCACATCTGATGTGAGAAGGGGCCTCATTGAAGCCCGAAGGGCCAACCGACAGGGGGTGGGATAAATATATATATTATTATATATATATATATATATATTTATATATATATATTTATATATATATACCAGCCTGTGGCTCGGTAGCTCCGGTGTAACGGTAACATGAATTTATACCGTTACGAAGAGTTTGTCAAACACAGTCGGCAAGTTCTCGTTTGGGTTGAATACTACTCTGTGTACCTAGAAATAACATGTATCAAGAGCCTTTACAAAAGATAGACTTTGCGCGCAAAAAATTACCACCACTTGACGCTATTCTTCAATAAATGGCATCGATAGTATTCCTAACAAATCGCGATACGATGTCTGCCATTTTGGAAACAATTAATTCTCACGATTTCCCCGCATTGCCTTAGCATCCCAAGTGGGGGGCATTACCTTAACTCGGATAGGGGTGTGCCGCGGGACCTCGAAAACCTGTACCCGTTGTACTCGTTGAGAATGAGAAAAAGTATACTCCATCGTACAAGGTATTATGCGAATGTCTAACCCGTCGTAAAAGTCGAGATGTTGAAAAAAAAAACCACCCCCTTCGTGCGGCACGTATACTATATCTTTACACTTAAGTGCCCCCCCCCCCTGCGCAATGCATGTGGTCTTGAACTTGTAAACAAACATGTTGCTGAGTTTCTGACTTTTTACCGCTTCAAATTGATCAAACTATAAATAATTACCACGGATGAAATCACCAGCCGAAAGGGATAAAAATTGTCCGTAAAACATCATTGCAACTATAACTCCATCACTTGTGTATGTTTGGTGTTTGGTAGTTGTCTGAATCGATCTAAAAATAATTGAGTTGCGTTGTTTCGAGAAACGGTAAGACGTCTACGCAGACGTCTTGTAGGGCTAGTGGCTGGGTTGTGGAATTTAATTAAATGTTTCACATCAACACAGCAACACATATACCATGGGTTTAACATACAAATGCAACAGAGTAAACTTGATTCAGATCAGTATTTTGCGAAAGTAGTAAAACCAGGAACACTGGAGGTGTTGTGGCAAACAAGAGGATAGAGACAGGTTAACTCATTTCATATCGAAAACAAAGATGACCAATTAGATGCAGGATACTAACTCTTTGAAGGTCACTTTAATGAGATAGAAGCAAGACTCTTGAAATCACAAAGACTGCACCCATATAATTCCTAAAGGCCGACTGTCATAGAATACGCCAGCCTCACATCTCGCTCCTTGGTCAGGTGGTTTAACCTCTATCTTCACATTACATTCATACATGCACAGTATAGGCCCGCTAAGTGGAGGTTGTGTCAGTAATACCCCAAGCTACTGACTTCGGCCCTGGACAGGCTATCTCTGTGTGTGTGTCAATTGGCTCATAAATCAATTTTACATCGCGCATTGACTTCGAAGAAGAGGGCCTAATTTCACTTCATTGGGCCCTTTGAAGACCTGAGTTTTGGACTACCAACCGTTTATTCCCAAAATCAAGTTTATTGATCAATTCACTCCACACTAGTCAATGTGTTTGTTCCTATTCCAAAACCTGTTGAAAATGGGTTGTTTTATTTATTTACAGACATGTTTGCGGCTGATCCTATTACTGTACAAGACCAGTTTGTAAGTAGGAACTACACCATGATAGCGGAAAACTTCATCTTCATAATTAAGATGCTGCTATTTGTTTCTTTGTGTACTCAACGTTTCAACTCTCTCTTTTCTTGCACTTTGTGTATTGGTGTTTTTTCATTAATAGTTTTGTGGTGTGAATAGTGGTTAAGTTTAATTTTCTTAATGTCCATAAAAACATGCATACAAATATCTACTACTTGGCAAATCTTTGTAGTTATGCTTGAGTTGGTTCATTGAATGCATATATCACCTATGAACGTCTTCAGGAGCCCCCAGTGGCTACTGATGGTGCTGAGTTTGATAATGAAGTGCTAGCAGGGGGTGGACCCCCTCCCCTTGATGGTCCACCCGAAATGCTTGATGTTGGCTATGATGTAAGCACTGTATTTTTCTCTCCCCTCCCTCTTAACACAATGGAACAAAGGAGGTGGATAAATAAAGGGAGATCTGAAGTACAGTATAATATTAATAATATGACTCCTATATATCCTCTAGATTTCGTTCTATAAGAATTTTTAAAAGCTACAAGTTGACTAAGGGTTTGATTAATTGATGACCTGTATAAACATCAGTAGAGTTTGGGTAAAACTTCAGTACTGGGTGTACTTAACACCAGTTGGTCATTTCTTAATCTAAAGGATGTTTCTGTCATGTACATATCTGTCCAGTGTCACTGTCTTTGCACTGCTTTCTGGCTTCTGTATACCTATTGTATTCATATATGAAATATTGCTATTATTTATCCAGAGGAAATATCCATTCATAAGTCTTTATCCATAAAATTTTAACTGTAATTGTAAAACCCTAGTATCTCTGTCTTCATCTAAGGTAGTTGTGTGTTGTATCCTTATGTTGGTGGTCGTATTTTGATTGGGGATTTGCTCACCAGATGACAGAAGAAGTGACAGTTGGTGGAACTAGTGATGATTTTGGTTTTGATCCTTTAGCTGATGCCAGTGATGCTCAGGTAGAAATGGCACATTTGCCTTAGCTGCATGGCCAGTTTGCACTAAATGCTTTGAATGTAGTCACGTTGCGTTGGTTCTTTACATTCTGTTAAGTGACCTCTCAGTTGCTGCATGTAATAGTCAAGAAATTCATCTTCTTATAATTCACCTGCAGATATTTCTGCTCATAAGACTACTGAATTCTTACATTGTTTGTCTTCAACATAGAAATTTCGAGTTTAAGAACAAGCCAGTTGATTGGTTGCTGATGACTGCCTGTGAAATACTGTTCTATTCTCCTGTATCTTCAGGCCCCTTCCCCACAGCCTGCCGATCCCTACACGGCTTTCAAACAAGAAACCCCGAGGATTGTGCCTGAGAAGATCCTGCGCTGGAGAGAGGAGCAAGCTGAGAGACTCACAACCAAAGGTACGCTCCATTTTTTCAAAAGTACACAATTTCTTCTGAATTGTCTTAACAAAAATCCAGTTTTCAATCCAGGTATTCATCATTTCTCTGATTAATTTCCAAATCATGATATGGTTACTGGATTTTTCTCATAACAAATTTTCTGTATTCCTGTGTCATTGTTACAACTTGCAGATCGAGATTCTGAGATCAAGCAAGGTGAGTGGCGTGAAATAGCTGCCAAGGAGCTTGAGGATTGGTACAAGCATCGGGAAGAACAATTGGAGAAGACAAGGTCTGGAAACAGGTTGGTATTTTACTCCGGGTCAGGTTTTATTTATTTGTTTAAGAGGTCAGATTAATCATGTGTATATTTTTCTACAAGCATGAGCATGTACATATGATCAAGGACTTTTTCTACAACTGTTTTCTATTTTCTTGTAAAGCGAATTGAAATGGTGAAAACCTGGCTGTGTTTATCACTGGGATTACATGTCGTTGCTATGTGTCCGTAAGGCTTCTTTAAGTGTATAGGGTGGTCATTTTCCTTCAACATTGCTAGAACACAACAAGCTGTGCAACTGTCACGGTCGCGTACAAGTAGTGGCATCCATAATCACACCTATTGCATCCTCTCAAATCAAACAGGCTGCATACTGCTATGTATCTCCTTGTTCACATTCATCTGCAGTTCACAAAAGCAAATCTGTATTCCTCATACCCTATCCCATGTCTCTGTTGTCAGTAACTCATGGGTAAAGCTATCCCAATCATATGAATGCTCACAGCTTGTTTATCATACTACTTTCACTTGATCAACCCATGTGCCCCAGTCATTTATTGACAGAGAGATTCATAATACTCTTTTTTGAGTTGTCTCTTGCGCTTTTGACGTGTTGGTTTTTGAAAGCTTTTCTCATCTTTCGTGCATTCTTGTTTTCCTCCTTCCCTCCCCACCTCTGCTGCTAACAGAAGTCAAGCTGCCAGGTAACAAATTCATCCCTGCACCTTTGCCACACTTGATGTTGTTGGTTGAGACTATGTAACACACGTTCTATATGGCACAGCCATTGAAATTGCTGCTTTTTTTTCACAAAAAAAATTATGTTCTTTTTGTATGGGCATTGCTTGCATTATCATATGTCATCATTAGGGATGTAGCCTGTGTCACGACTCGGCTCATAATCGCTTTTAAGTCTTACGATTCTAGTGTCTGTTTCCATTGTATATGAGCCAATACACTGGGTATGTGCCTGGTTGTAAACATGGATTATAGATACATGCTAGATACCAGTGTTTATATAGTACAAGATTTGGTATTTGATTGTTGCTTTGTCTGGGGCTATTGGTACTTTGGTAGAGGGGTATTTAATTTCAAGCAGATCGTTTCTTGCATGGGTCGAGAGTATAATTTAGATTAGCAGTTGTTGTCAAGGAGACTTATCAGGTTGCTATGGTAATGAGTGATCTGGTGTTTGTTTTCATACAAACAATGGTGTTTCTTGTTCAATGATGACATCTTGTTGGCAAAAACACTAGACAGTCCAATAGTCATTTTACTATTCCATTCCATCATGCAACAGTATATGAATGCATACTTGTTTTAATGAATATATGAATTTAACACTTTGTATGTACTAATTCTTTCCAGGGAGTCTGAAGCTGCTTTTGTCCATGACCGAGATGAGAAGTTGCCTGGACATGAATGGGAGAAAGTATGTCGGCTCTGTGACTTCAACCCAAAAAGCTCGAGAACAACCAAGGATGTGGCCCGCATGCGATCCATTCTGCTGCAGCTGAAACAGACACCCCTGGCTCGCTAGTCATCACCAGTTCAGAAATGAGGACATGAATAAATAAATAACTAGCCCCCTTAATGTTAAATGCAATGTGTAGGTGTTATGTTTCTACATGTCTGTATTTCCCCGGTTGTACATATTTATTGTCAGACTCCTTGTCAGGACACCATCATGAGCAACTGTGGGTAGTTATTCTGCATTCCATCCTTTGTACGTCTGAGTGAATGACAGCATAACTATGCTACTTTATCCTTTGTCTTTTTCTAGCATAGTAAAAGTCAGTTTACTGCTGTCTGGCTAACGTTAGTAATCAAACAAAGGGTTTAATCTTGCTGAAGATGCCTATTGAGAAATGCTGGTGTATGTAGAAATAAATTTTATGAACACGATTCTGCTTTGTAATAGTGATTTGATTTTACCGTTTCCAATGAAACTTAAGGACAATCTGTAATAGTTGTGCACCCGACACCTGTACTTATTAAATTTGGGACTGTTTGGGGCTAAATTTGATACGGCTCTGTGCACAGTTAGTTCTGTAAAGAAGTATTGAAATATTAACTTGTGGAGCAAGAAGAGGTGGCTTAACAATTCTCAAAACGGAATTATCATATGGTCACATCAGAATGGGTACTTGTTAAGGAATAGCATTACCCATGGTGGAAAATTAGCCGTGAACCCATAACACTTCCCTCCAGTTAACTGTATGTGGCTGAAAGGGAAAATATTAGATCGGTCCTGATGAATGTGAACAGTCCAACCCTATATCCCGCAATTGTGAAATAATTTTAATGAGATGCTACTGAACAACATTGCCTTAGCCCTCCACAAAATGGAAATACTGGGCAATTAAAAATCAGTATACTGTTTCCCCATTGCGGCTTACGGACTGGAGTGAGACTGTAACGAATTCAAAGTCGGACCATGTAGGACCTGATCGGTGCACAACACTTGATCTGGCATGTAGGCAAAGAAACTTCGAATCTGGCGGCGTCCCAGCTGTTTATTTCCTGTTCATTGCCAGCTCACTGTAGGTCTGTCCATTGATCATAATGATTTGGTCAATGGTCTGTCTAACGCGGCGACCACGGTACCATTCACTAGCGCCTCCTAGCGAGTGACACGTATTGTGATATTGCTGAGCGTAAGATTTCGAAGGCGACTCGGCGGTATCCTGCCCTCGAACTTGCGTGCATGTTGTTGCAATGGTTCTACAGAAGTTGTGAAAGAACTCGGCAAATTGCCATAAAATTGACTTTCTCTCCAAGGGTTGAACAGTTGTTGGTTGCATTCCTATTTCATCAGAATTTCTATTATCAACAGCGACCGAGGTGAAATTTCCCCAGTTTGTCTTTATCCTTGCCACATCGCTACGTTGGTCATGTTTCCATATTTTACAAACTATCTATTATTGGAAGAAAATATCCGGACTCTAGTAGGACATATCTGTGTGATGAAAGCTCGAACATTAATCAAATTGTCGGTTACGAGACTGTGAGTGATATTTCTTGGGAAAGTGACGTCTTTGAATAAACGGAATATAATCTGCAAGGCATATGAGCACAGAGATGTAGTAAAACACCTGGATTTCTGTTGCTTGTGGTTTTTATTGACTGACCGTGTAGAAATCTCTATCGGATGCTTTGAGTTAATTCAAAGTATCTTAATTCAGTCATCAGAGGCTGCTACATCCACTGAGGTTACCCCTGCTTATTGATTGTCTACGACTTGTGTGGCAAATAATTATTCTTCTAAAATGGCATCCCCGACTTTGCTTGGATCTCCCGGCCACTCGAACTCGGAAAAAGCTCTTGCAAATTCTGATAACCTGTTTGCACCTCAGGATGACGAGTCTAATGGAGCTGGTAATGATGATGATGGCATGGACCATATCAACCATAAGGTATGAGAGGTGCATGAGTTCATAGAATCCAGTGGTTTGGTATTTCATGGAATACAATCACAATTTTGAGTCGATTCTTCTCATGTATGTTTATTCTGCTATAAAGCTGAGCACAACTAAGCGTATTTTGTCCCCTTCAGTCTGCACTGGTGAGCCCAAGCAATGAAGAATATGATTATCTGTTGGAGAAGTTAAAAGATAGGATGTCTGAAAGTCAAGGGGAGACAATATACATAATTGGAACTGGTGGTGAGTTTGAGATCTCAGGTTTAAGTGTTAGTAAATAAAGCAAGAATCATTTTATATTAAAGAAGTATTGCGCTGCAGTTATGAAAGTATAATTTCAAGTATCCCTGCCCCGAGCAAAACTATGACTGTATATCCATCAGAATGTGATTCGCCCGGTTTAAACGACGAGGATGTGGCCGCCTCGATTGCCACTCTTCACACGCTAGCGGAGAGTCTCAACGCAGAGTGTGTGGAGCTGCGCAGGCGGCAAGAGAAGGCAGGAACAGTGGCTGAGTTCCTCATCCGAGTTCGAGCTGATGATAAAGACTTCATGGAAGTCAGGTTAGAAATCATGAATCAATGTTCTTCTCCAGTTGTCTGACCTGTTAATAAGTGAGGTCAATAATATCAGGTTTGCTCAAAGTATAATGGGTTTGTTTAAAGGTTCCCCTTAAAAAATTATTCCAGTTCTTTGTTGACGTGTGTGTATAGAGTGGCTGTAGTTGGTAACGTAGATGCTGGTAAGAGCACGTTACTTGGGGTACTAACACACGGAGAGCTGGACAACGGTCGTGGCTTTGCCCGCCAGCGCCTCTTTCGTCACAAGCACGAGATGGAGTCTGGGCGAACCAGCAGTGTGGGTAATGACATACTGGGGTTCGACAGTGTCGGACAAGTGGTTAACAAGCCGGAGCACGGTCACCTTGACTGGATCAAGATTTGCCAGCAGGCTAGCAAGGTGACTGCTCTATCATGTTGTATTCCATCATGGCTTAACAGGCTCTCGTCACAACATACTGTATACAATGGGTCACTTTCTTTCGCAGGTTGTGACGTTCATTGACCTAGCAGGACATGAGAAGTACCTGAAAACAACCGTGTTTGGTATGACTGGTCATGCTCCAGACTTCTGTATGCTCATGGTGAGTTGTGGGGTCCTCAGTCATTATGTGTGTTCTCTAATAAAGAATGGGATTGTGCTGAAACCTGGTTAATTGGCGAATAAAATATTCTTCGGTTCACAATTTGTGTCGAGGAAAGTTACCAAATTGGTTGAGGTATTGGTAAAGAAAGACATCTAATATTTGCTTGATAAAGACCATGCAATAAATGGGATGAGTGAATAAAAGTGCAAACTGTTGGTGAATGGTGTGACCATATTGTGCAAATTAACTTTTGTGACTTTCAAAGTTTTTGTGTCTGATGACTTAGTTGGGTAAACATGTTTAAAGCAAACCACAGAACCGTGGTCCAATTGATGTGGATAGCTAAAATGGATGCAACTTCAATTGTTGGCGTCTATTTCTAATTGGACGGTCAAAAGTTCTTTTCCACATATTGTGTGTAATTAATTCTTATATAGGACCAACTATATATCAAATTGAGTTGATTTACCATTAAAGCATATGGATTTCCTTTGTTTGTTGGCGTGTATAGGTAGGAGCTAACGCAGGTATCATCGGGATGACCAAGGAGCACCTGGGCCTGGCCTTGGCCCTCAGCGTACCTGTCTTTGTGGTCGTCACCAAAATCGACATGTGTCCACCAAACGTGCTGCAAGAAACTCTGCGTCTGCTTCAGCGCATCCTCAAATCTCCAGGATGTCGAAAAATCCCCGTCCTCATCTCTAACATGGACGATGTGGTTGTCTCGGCCACAAACTTCACTTCAGAGAGGCAAGTCACAGGGAAAACAATAGATGAGATGGTAGACTGGGGTGTTCTATCTTGCATATTTTGCTAGGGTTATGTCTGTCTGAATGTCTTGTATGTTTTGTGTGGCAGGATGTGCCCTATTTTCCAAGTGTCAAATGTGTCCGGGGAGAATCTGGACCTCCTCAAAATGTTCCTCAACCTCCTGTCCACAAGGATTTGCTGTCAGAACCAGGCCCCTTGTGAATTCCAGATTGATGACACTTTCTCAGTACCGGTGGGTTGACCCTTTCAACCTGACTTTTTGGAATGATTGCCCCACTTGGCCTGAATTAATTCCTTGTATAAGTAGTGTATAACCTTGTCGTAGGCATTTTTGGAAGATGGGGATTCTCTTTGTCTTAAGTACTTTATAAATCAACATCATGGTTAAAGTCGGTTAGAGACGTGATTCCCAGAATAATAATCTCCCTTCGACATTTCATGGCAGCAAATGATACGATATGGTGCTTTTTAAACAATGTAGACTTTACCACATATGCTAACATGCCAAAATAAACATTTGTCCTTGCCATTTAATTGTACCTCTATATCACCTATTTAGCTCTGCTTTTAAAACCGAAACTTGCTTGGTCAAACATTGATTGTCAATATTTGACTTTTTCAGTAGTGGAATTCACTTGGGACAACTTTTCAAAATTGTGGCATCAGCATATATTTTTGCCATTAAATGTGCGTCATGATGACATTTTTTTAAGAATCAAAACTGAATGATAGTCACTTGATGGAGTTCCAATTATGAATAGATAGCCATGGAAAATAACATATTTTTGTGCTAAAATAATTGAGAAAGTTCCCCCTCCCAACCACGATGCCTGAATGCAATGTGTGATCTATACCCGGTGATGGATTCATGAATTTTCTTTCGTAACAGGATCAATCCAACAACCTTTTTCAGTCCACTGTTCTGCAGGGCTTATCCCTCATCCTTGCTCCGGTATATGATAGTTTCTGTCTCCTTGTAAACTAATCCTCTGCTCTGCGTGACCTTTGGTCCCTAAGTTGTTGAACAAATGATAATAACCCAATTGAAACTGCTGTTCCTTAACAAACAGAGGCCCTTCTGCATTGTTTCTGACCAAGGTCCAAAGAAACCTTGAATTGGTTACCAGTGACCTAATTACCAACAAATGTCATTTTCCATCCTTCTGGTGACCAGACCATTCTACCATAGAGTGACATGAGTTGTTGTGTTGTGATCAGGGTGTGGGTACCGTGGTGTCAGGCACTACTCTACAGGGCATGATACACATTAATGACACCCTGCTGCTTGGGCCTGATCCCATCGGTCAGTTCATCCCTATTGTGGTCAAAAGTATCCATCGTAAACGCATGCCGGTCAAGGAGGTGCGCGCCGGGCAGACAGCATCATTCTCTCTCAAAAAGGTGCGTAAGGTGGTTTGTGAAAATCAGCTCTCAGGTTAATGATATTGTATTATTACTTATCGCTTGATGTGTATCTGTCTCTTGTGACAAAACACCAGGCAGTGTTGGTGATGCACTTTACTTCTTGTTGTTCTCTTTAAGCTGCCTTGTTAGGAGCGTAAAGGGGAACTGCTGGAATGTTGAGAGTGTATGATGTTGTTATTTGTGGGTTAACAGGTGAAACGGTCCAGCATCCGGAAAGGCATGGTGATGGTCTGTCCCAAACTAGAGCCGAAATCATGCTGGGAGTTTGAAGGAGAGATTTTAGTTCTTCACCACCCAACCACCATTAGTGTCAAATATCAAGCCATGGGTGAGTGTTTTATTTATATATGCCATATTCTCAAAACAGGGTCACTACATAATCATGCGTGCTACTGGTTTAAAGTTGCCCTACATAAAACTTTCAGTTGCATACATATTGTAAGCTTGTCCATTTTATGTTCAGTTCATTTAGGAAGTGTTCGCCAGACTGCCACCATTATGTCTATGTCAAGAGAGCACCTTCGTACCGGTGACAAAGCCATCGTCCGCTTCAAGTTCATCAAGAACCCCGAGTATCTACGGATCGGGGTGCGGATGGTGTTCCGGGAAGGCCGAACCAAAGCGGTGGGCACAGTCACCAAAATCATCCCTCACCAACCTCTTCATGTGCAAAATTTCCGTTCACAAAGATCGTCCAACAAAAAGGGGCTAGAATCCAATCACCAACAGCGACCACAGAACGAACCACAGAAACCAAGCAAGCGCAACCATCGTCGAAGAAACCAGGACCATAAAGATGGAAAGGAACATAAGCCTGAGCAGGCCGTTCGACCGAATGCTGTTACTCCTGTTGAACCTACACCAGCTGTTCCCCAGGCCCCAGAGGCTGCTACATCCACTGAGGTTACCCCTGCTGCCCCATTGAGCAGTGACAATTCAACAGCAATGGAAGCTACATGAAGATTGTGTAGTGTACATAGATTGTCCTAGTCACTGACAGGTCTGTATTGATTTCAGTTGTGTGTGAAGATTTTGCACTGTACCAGTCGTACTCTGTTTGACCATGGATTTCCTTAAGCTTATTTTTCTTTGAATTATAAGAAATGCAAGGTTGCTAAGATGAGTTTAGAATCCCACAACCATAGCCCCCCTGATCACAATATGCCCACCTTCTACTGTGTGGCTTACTTGTTGGATTATATTCCTTTACTTGTATTGCAATTTGCAATATTGGTGTACTGTGTTACAGTTGACATAATCAAACTTAACTCGCCTCGTGTTTAATGTGGCCAGAACCTATTCGTGTGACCTCGCCTGACCACATTAGTGCTGTGTCACCTGACCTGACCCTATTCATGTTTGATATGACCTCATGTAAATGTTGCCTTGTTCACTTTTTCCGAAATGACTCCACCCCCCCCCCCCCCCACTTGCTTATCAGTTGTTGTGTTTATGATTTTTGTGCTTGCTGCCTGTCATTAACATGAAGAACAGTACAAATAAACATAACATTGCTGGTTTTGTCATCGTCATTGCCTTGTCATACACACTTCTTGGATAATATTCAGACTGTCTTGTGAGAAGAGGATTGTGGGGTGAGCTTGTGAGAAGGTTTTGGATTTTCCGAGCAATATTAGAAAGTTAATAAGTGATGATGATGTTGAACATATGATGTCAAGAAAGAAGACTTTTCAGCTTAATTGATCAGCAGACCTTGTTCTGTTGCCGTGGCGATGCGACCTTTTTCATAGCTCTTTTTATAATAGAGAAAGCTAGAACGCAGAATGATATATGTATATGAAAGTTATACATCCATCCTATCAATATCTCAATCCTAAATCTATATCCATCAGATTTCACACCTACATATGAACAATAAATGCTTGAGATCAACCAAGGCTTACAGCTATGCGGCGAGTACGCAAAGGCATGAAATGCATTGCTGTTGACAGATAGCGCTAACTGATACACGCCTGATAAGAAATATTGTTCCTCCGTAATTAACAGATTATTAAAGAAACAATTTATCTCAACAAAGCAATATATCGAGGAATGTCATTTTTTAGATAGTTACGTACATCTTGTTTTTTTATCAACATTACCAAGGTATAGTGTATGTTAATTCAAATAATTGAAATGTTCTGCATAATTTTATTCTATTGATTATATTTTCTCTTCTTCGTACAATATCTTGGGATGTAACAACACATTTATGTATAGTCACTATGTTTGTCAACATGATTTAGAAAATGAATTCATTATTAATAATTGACTATTTCTAAAAATATATTTCACTGCAGTGTTAATCTGGAACCTTAGATCAGAGAGGTTACTATCGAGTAGTATATCTTAAACACACTGGCAAACACATCATGGGGTATAAATATATATATATATATATATATTTTTAACTAGTACATCTGTTTAAGATGTTGCATGACCCATAACCATATGGGTGAGTTCAACCCAGCAGATTGTCCAGGGTTCAAATCCCAGCTAAGACATTTTCACTTGGTCTCAAAGATGCAACACAGAACCACGTACAAGTTCTATGTAGGTTGATGTCAATAAACAGATTATTATCAATATTTCTATCTCATCATAACATCATTATCATCAGTCATCACCGTCATCAATATTTACCCACCAATTTCTTTTTCTCCTGTCCAATCATAAACATGGTGTCTTCATTTGATTCTGAAAGATCGAGCAGTTAGCATACAAATATTCTGCATTCTTGTTATGAAGGTCCTCTCTAGGTATGTTGTGTAGCCAGACTTGGCACCTGTAAATTAGAGAAAAACCAATTCACATTTACTATATAATCATATTTAATATTTGTATCAAATCGTGTGCCAATTCATTTGTAAAAAGTTTTAGCATATATATGAATCTAAAAACCAATCATTTTTTGGGAAAAAAACCCCGTAAATATCACCCGTAGATTATGTCGCCATTTTTCAGTGAAGACCAGATATATCTTCGGGTGAGATTATCCAGCGCGCTGCCCCATTGAAGTCAATGGTAGGTCTAAATGATTCAAGGTGTTTAGTATCTATCTCACTTTGGTACCTTAAAGCGAATTCTGCCTTATTTTTCAGTTAGTCTTGGTAGGTTGTTGATATGATTCAAGGTGCAAAGTATCGATTGAATTATCTACCTTAAAGCGAATTCTGCCTTATTTTTCAGTTATAAACTTTAAGGTTGTTGATAATTTTCAAATGCAAATTCGATTGAATTATCTTGTTTTGTCTATCAGTAATAATCAAATAACCAATACATGCAAATTTCATAACTTTCATATCGTTCCCTTTTGATTGCATAAGTGCATAATGACAGCCCCGTTGTATCCCTTTTGACGAGTTACAAAAATTGGACTAATACCATTACAGCACAAGCGGGCGCAATTTTCGGCGCTAAACACGGCGATCGCATTCAATACTCGTTATTTTCTGTTCACGTTTCAGTGATAACCAAGAGCCTACTGCAAATGTAAAATGATGTTTGAGGATTTTTAAACGAGTGACTGAACAAGTCTACGATATCGAAGTGTAGGTTTTCCGAGCAGCAAAGCGAACCGCGGCCGGCCGTTTGTGACGTCAGCGAGGATATTGGTCAGAGGCGGTTGACAGGGTCTAGTGCCAGGACACTCTCCGCGGCAGACATGTTTGACGCTTTGCTTACATAACATCTCTGCAATAGTTAACGGAGCGCATGCGATTTGACCCGGTTTTGACCTTTGACAGGGTGATAACAAGCAGCGCGCGTCAAACATAAACAATCATGAATGGTCTACATGAATGGAGCTTATCGGGGAAACTCGGAAGTAAGCCCTTCTGTGGGAAATAAAGTTGTGTTTACTGCCCACAAAGGCAGCATTTTGATGTCTTTGATTATGAACGTTCTTTGCTTTATACGCTGCAGTTGTTTAGGTTATATAACCAAGGCCCTGCAGTTACAAGTATTAAATTTTGGCATATCTTATCCTAACATTAGCAGTCCAAGTTTTCTTGGCTGTGTGTCCTTTTTATTTTTTCCATAAAACATGTGAACTCCCATCGGGGGGTGGGGGGGGGGGGCAGCAAATCTGGGAGCAAATGGTTTATCAGGCTTTTCCCATACCCCGTTGATAGATTAGCGACAGCGTCGTTTCCCAAGAACAACTTCTCTAAACATTCTCGCTGCTTGTCTGTCATTTCCAATCACCGATCTCCTTGCGCATCGGCTTCTGCGCAAGGAGATCGGTGCCAGGAGTGGCAAATAGACAACAATGGCGAACGCTTCGAAGATGGAAGATTCGGATAGCGCTATTTCTGCGAATATGAGCGTTTTCGTTTTGAGGAATATAGCTACGCAGATAGAGATGAACCCAGGTAAGATTCAAACACCAATAATGGTAACCAACCCTATCGGTTTGAACCATATCGGACAGATTCCATTGTTATTGCATCCACATCTAATGCTAGCAGCCCGACACACGGATCCCAAACATGTTTCAAAATATCTAAATGCCAGTGATGGTGAATCCACATCAAATTCAAATCATAACCAATGTGACTTAGGGGGGCTTCGAAATGAAGAATGGTACGTATATATATACGATGAATTCTATAAACTGTATAACTGGGCTTCCTATTTACCCAGTCTTCTTTGCGATTATCTATGCCTGCGCGAACCAAGCATTTTATGATGCAGAGGTGTGCCTCAACGTCTGCATCAAATCAGATGGTATCTAGCAAACAAGTCCGATATAATAAACAGATAAATGGGTTATATGTCATTAACAACGACTGTTATTTTTCGCAGGTGGTGCAACGATATTTTTGTTCTCAAAGTAGTCAGGACATAATTGAGTCCAATTCCTTCTTCTTTTGTGGGGATCATTATAACATACGATTCCAGTCAGTAGCGTTTTTTTCAATGTCTGATTTCATCAGTTTTAAGTCGGGACACTTTCATGACTATACCGATATCAGAAACTAATATAACGATGTTCATTAGTTTGCTCGCAGGCTGCTACAAAGTTTTAATATTATTTGTACAAATCTCAAATTCAATCTTCTCGAGTGGTTCTAGGATGCGTATATATTTCATTTGATACCTTTTCGTTTTTCTTTGTAGTATTTAATGTGTTTTTTTAATCGCCAACGGAATGGCGAAAAGTATATGTTCGAGGCCGTAAAAGTTATGTCACGATTTATGTGCCTAAGGAAAAAAAGGGTCGTACCACTTTATTATTTCTTCCAACGATAGTCTTTTTATCTTTTTGTCTCAGCGACAGTGTGCACTGGATGTTCCCGTGCAATCAAAGCGGGTATATAAACACAAACACACATGCACGCACACATATATATATGTATACACACAGGCGCTCGGTTTTCGATGCCAAGCTTCCGAGCGCCGAGCCGCTATCTATAAATAGCATATATATATGGGTATATTTTATAAGTGTGTGTGTTTATATACGTATATATAGATATATATATATATATATATATATATATATATATATATATATATATATAGATATATATATATATATACACACATATATATATATTTATATATATAGATACAGATATATGTATATATACATATATACATATATATATATACATACATATAGATATATATACATATATATAAATATACATATACACAGAGATATAGAAAATAAATAAAGATATATATATAAAATATATATATATATATATATAGATGTATATAGACATATATAGAGATATACATACATATATAATACAACTATATATATACATATATATAAAGATACATATATACATATATATAAATATATCTCCCTAATATATATATAAATACATGTGTATATATGCATATATATATTTATATATATATATCTCTATATATATATATATATATATATATATATATATATATATCTCTCTCTCTATATCTCTCTCTCTCTCTCTATCTCTATCTCTATCTCTCTCTATATCTATATATATATATTATATATTTATTGATTAATAAAACATGTTGACATATGACTTCAGATACACAGCCTGTTGACAACCAAGTTCCGGTGTTGACAAATAAAACTACTGAAATCATGGACCAGGAAATGATTCGCATCTCATACACTGCGATGATGTAATGTCGCTTTAAATAGTTTCAAGATGGCGAGAAGAGGTGTTGCCTCACTCACTCTGTTAGTAGTCGTCCTCTTCACTTTGGCTGCGTATTTCAGTCATGGATTTTGGATGCCTAGGTTGTCATCATCTTTACCACTGCCCAACATCAATTCTACAGAGAGATATGGAGTAATCCCTAATGACACGGAGATTATTCTACTGTATAATGATTGGTTCGGCGTCAAGGAATGGTTTTTCGGCACTGGGAGGACACCGTTTGTTAAGTTTGGATGTGAGTTTGATAAATGCTTCATAACAACGGATAAACGTTTACTGGCAAAGAGCACGCTGGTAATATTCCATGCCGTAGGTAGAATAACGTTTCCGAGAAAACCAATAAAAGGTCAGCGGTGGGTCATAGCAGGGTTGGAATCTCCCGTTCACGGTAGGATGGCAGCTTATGCAGGTCACGTCGACCTCACGATGACCTATCAAAGAGATTCCGACATCATCATGTCCTACGGCTTGTACAGACCCCGGGATACGTTAACATCTTTGACACCCACTACGGACCGCAAGGCCCATGGAATTCTTTGGTTGGTCAGCCATTGTGGCATCAAGAAAAGAGACGACTTCGTCATAACATTGAAGAGTTACACACATGTGGATGTGTATGGTGATTGTGGCAAGCCCTGTAAACCGCGTTCAAAATGTGGCAATGAATTTATCCAAGGTTATAAGTTTTATTTGGCCCTTGAGAATTCCCAGTGTAAGGACTACATAACCGAGAAGTTTTGGAGAACTCTTAATCTCGGGGTACTTCCAGTCGTCATGGGGGCCAGTATGGACGACTACACAGCGGTTGCCCCACCGGACTCGTTCCTTCATGTAGACAATTTCACTTCTGTTCAAGAGCTGGCAGACTACCTCACATATCTTGAAGGAGATGCAGAAGCTTACAATAAATACTTTAAATGGAGGGAGAAGTATGAAGCCCAGTCATACGCGTTCAGCATTGCTAGAGCAGCATGTCAAATGTGCCAGATAGCTCATCGAAAGACAACCAAGCTGTCACCCACAGCCGAGCATCTCACTCAATGGTGGAGGGCCACCGAGCAATGTGTATGACACATAGCGTTTTAGTCGAGCTGGCTGTTTACGCAAATCTTGAGATCTACTTATTTTGGAACTAAATTTCACCCAATCATCATATCGTAGACTGCCCCAGTCATAAATTCATATTAGAAAGGGGCAT
This sequence comes from Urechis unicinctus, assembly GCA_034190875.2. NCBI lineage: Eukaryota > Metazoa > Annelida > Polychaeta > Xenopneusta > Urechidae > Urechis > Urechis unicinctus. The sequence goes on from CM067344.1 coordinate 14,612,648, forward strand.
TATTGCATATGAAGGAATGTTTTATTTCCAGGAGAAAAGAATTATTACCTAGTGATTCGCTTAACAGAACAGATGACATTAGATGATGTATACCTGTGTTTATTTGTCCCGTATTGGCAAGAAACAGCCCCACTCTTAGTCAAGGTCCCCTAGCCTGATGGCTGCGGGCGCTGTTTACATGTTACTAATATTCAATAGTCTCGCCTTCAGGGTCCGTGTATATACCGTCTTTTCGTTTTTCGTTTATCAAAACCAAGAACTAAAAACGAAAAACAAGGGCTAAACCGTAAACCGTTTTTTATGTGCGACAACGAAAGACGGATAACACCAAACCGATTCGTTTTTCGTTTCTCGTTTGATCAAACGGAAAACGAGTGGCGCTGCAGTCGGCTGTGTTTGGATATGTTGGTTGGTATCCAGACTTTCGTCTCCCCGACAGCCCGCTCTGGACGTCCTCCGGTCAATCATAGAGCAGACGAGCCGCGATCTATCAATAACTATAATTACATGCAATGGCGGCTTGGAAACTTGGAATCGGAAACCAAAACCCTGTTTATATGCAATTATTCATATGTGTGCGTGCCAGCTTGTGTGTGTGTGTTTCTTAATACATATACATAAATATATATATATATATTTATATGTATATATACATATATGTATATATATATATAAATATATATATATACATATACATGTATTTGAATATTTATATATATAAATATATATATCCATAAATATATATAATATATATATATATATATATATATATATATATATATATATATATATATATATATATATATATATATATATATTTATATGTATATACATGTATATTTAGATATATGTATGCATATATATAAACATATGTACATTAAATGCATATATCTCTCTATATACATATATATATATATATATATATATATATATATATATATATGTCTATATCTATATATATATATCTAAATATGTATATGTATATATAAATATAAATATATATATATATATAAATGTATATATATATACATATATACATATATATATATATTCTGATCAGCTGATCAGATTCGGAGATTTGTCGGACAATTTGATCCTGCTTACGACGTACGACGGGGTTATACGTTTGCATAATACCTAGCACGACAGGGTACACTTTTTTGCCATTTTCGACCTTGTTCGACGGGTTTTACATTCACATTATGCCTTGCGCGACTGGGTACGCTTTTTTTCCATTTTTACCTTGTACGACGGGTACGGGTTTTCGAGGTCCCGCGGCACACCCCTACCCGAGATAAAGCCTATTGGCCCCCCCCCCCCCCCCCCCCCAACACCTTGGGATACCAACAAACTTATCCAGCCGCTTGTATCAGTACAAACACCGCCGACTGCAGCGCCACTCGTTTTCCGTTTGATCAAACGAGAAACGAGAAACGAGAAACGAATCGGTTTGGTGTTATCCGTCTTTCGTTGTCGCACATGAAAACCGTTTTACGGTTTAGCCCTTGTTTTTCGTTTTTGGTTCTTGGTTTTTATAAACGAAAAACGAAAAGACGGTATATACACGGACCCTTCAGGTCTAGGAGACCTTAATGTCTTGAACTGGACAAGCATCCCAGATATGGGATGCTCCAATCACAAGCCGTGTCTCTCGGTCACTCTCGGGTACTTTTGAGTCGTTGTCTCTCATTGGTTAGTTCTACAAGTTCCTAAGAACTTATCCATCCGGACGAGTGATTTTTATGAGCTGGGCACACATTCTACAACACTCGGATTTGTTGTTTCACGCTAAGTGGCGCCGTTAATCACACAGTCGGCGAGAGAAGCAGACACACAACTGGTTTTTTTTAACTGACTATTACGTAAACATACTATCGTGCAGCTAAGTGATTAAAGCGCTTGTTGTGGTGTCAATTTGAACTTTTGAGACGCCCCATAATTCCAGAAGACATTCAATGTGTTCTCATTGGACGCAGACCACTACAATGTCCATGACGTAACATAGAACCGAGGGTGCGTATCACAAGCCAGACACGCGCAATTAAGGTCAATCCGGGTCACAACCTTTGCGTTGATTGGTCACGAAAATTAACGAACGTGTCTAATGAATATTCGGACGCGCCAGTTTAAGACCTTATCTTTTCGTAGACTCCAGGGCGAGAAGCGTAGCGGAACCCCTGGAGTCTGGGACGCAGACTACCCCACTCTACTCCACGGAATACCAACTCAACACAAACACACACACACACACGGGCACATGCTATTTGGAATTTTGTATATTAACGGGATAGTAGCGTCCATAAATGAAGGATAAGTATTTGTGGGCACCTCCATTACATAATACAAATACGTATTACTCATATATGTAACCTCTATACGAATGGATCTATAGAACGTTGATCCAATGAAAAAGGTTTTCCAACCCTACTTTTTAGATATTGGACGAAAATTAATTGAGTATGAAAATTGTCCCCTTTGACACGGATTTAATAGATAATGACCATGAAAGTTGTATGTGTAATGGACATCAGTTCATCCCTATTGTGGTCAAAAGTATCCATCGTAAACGCATGCAGGTCAAGGAGGTGCGCGCCGGGCAGACAGCATCATTCTCTCTCAAAAAGGTGCGTAAGGTGGTTTGTGAAAATCAGCTCTCAGGTTAATGATATTGTATTATTACTTATCGCTTGATGTGTATCTGTCTCTTGTGACAAAACACCAGGCAGTGTTGGTGATGCACTTTACTTGTTGTTGTTCTCTTTAAGCTGCCTTGTTAGGAGCGTAATGGGGAACTGCTGGAATGTTGAGAGTGTATAATGTTGTTATTTGTGGGTTAACAGGTGAAACGGTCCAGCATCCGGAAAGGTATGGTGATGGTCTGTCCCAAACTAGAGCCGAAATCATGCTGGGAGTTTGAAGGAGAGAAACTCCATGAATATTTTGAGCGCCTATAAAATCGTCAATACATTTGATAATAAAAAATAACCGATAATAAAAAAAATTGGTTACATGTGCTCCGTGAGAACTTAAGTCGGATTCCCAGATATCATGGATGTCGATGACGTCACTTCCGGTCACGAAAGCATCAAAGTTTTCAAAAAATGTTCAATGCTCAATACGCCCATGCTTTAGAATTAAATTTTAATACAGCTTACATATTCTGAATGTGTAATGTAATTGTAAACTTTTTCTAGATATACTTAGTTGCAAATAATGCATCGTTAAAAAATTCGTAGCAGGTCGAAAATTTCTGGTAGTCAAATTTTCTAAACTTTTTAATTTCGCAATTTCATCATTAATTATCGTCCGATCGTAAATAAATTAACATTTTCTAAAAGCTGATATAATTACCAAACTTTCATAATTGACATATGCTATAAAAATATTCGTCGTTTTTAAAGCGCGTTGAGTTGAAAAAGCTAATTTCACTTAGTCAATTTTCGTCAAAGTTTCGATTTGTTATAAAATAGTAAATATCAGTTCAATAGTCATAAAAATTAGCTCAGATGTTGACATAAACAGCGCGAATCTAATCCGAAAATTTTATTGATATCGGTTGCCTCACTTCCGGTTTCGAATGAATCAAAGCTAAAATGGGGCTGAAATCTGAAGTTATCGCGTCGTTTGTCCGTCGTGAATGGTCGTATCGTAAATTGGTTTACACCTGAAGGAAGCGTTCAATTCTGAAACTAGAACTTCAACTGTCTGTTAATGATTTGGCGAGAGCATGTATACAATAAATACATATGGTTCAAGTAACTATTCATTATATATCAATTTGCATTGACATATCAACTAAAGAACAACCTATCAACAAATATATTGGCGTAATACTATGGTCATAAATTTCTTATGAACTCTGACAGTATAAGCAAAGATGTTTGTTTGCTAATTAGAAGGTTCACAATGTATTTTTAAACAGTTTACAAATTCTGTAAGTGTAAGGTAATCGTAAACTTTTATAAATATACTTTGTTGTAAATAATGTATTGTTAAAAACATAGTAGCAGGTTGAAAATATCTGGTAGCCAAAATCTCAAAATTTTTCAATTTCGCATTCAATTCACTAATTATCGTCCGATCTTTAAAAAAATTAACATTTTCCAAAAGCTGATTCAATTACCAAACTTTGATAATTGACATATGCTATCAAAATATTCGTCGCCTGTGGTCGAAAAATCTTGGTATCAGTCCACATTTTAATATAATTAACCCAAGAAATTCAATTGCCTATAAATCCAACGCAAAATTTCATGGTTGTTGATGACGTCATTTCCAGTACGGAACGCATTAATGGTCCAGCAAATGATATATCGGTAATGAATGTCATCAAAGCCATTCACCCAGAGCCGGGTTATGATAATGCCAGTTCTCATAGATGATTTTGTCATACTAGCGGTTGTAAAACTTATTTTGAATGTGATGATCGTATCGTAATGCAGTTTTAACTCAACGCCATGTTCCTCAATTGTTCAATTGATGTATTTCGTTTAACGTCGGT
>CM067344.1:14624648-14707148 GCA_034190875.2 Urechis unicinctus
TTTTTTCGTCCTAGGCAACCGCCAATAACGTCTTTGTAGCAGCTTATGTTATAGTCATGAAATCACCAATTTGGCCTCATCCGATGCTCTTAGCGGAATGTCTCCCATTTCTAATGTTATCAGGCGTTGCGCTTAATAACAACTGCATCTGTTGAACAGAGTAAAGCCATGCACTAAATCTGTTTGCTGCCATCGGGACATTTGATCCATTCATTACGTTAACATTATAAAAGCGACGCTGATTATGACCCTCGCAGCTCGACGCGTCCAAGCTCAGACTTTGTTCTGTGCAATCCTAACCCGGTAACAGGGCGTCGACATCCCACGCACTATAGTTGAATATCAAGACGTAGGGCTGACTGAGGGTTCCGAGTACAAGCGCTATATATAGGATGGGAACCGAGAGTTCCTGATACGACCGTTATGTGTAGTGAAGGGGAGCAGGGTTCCTGCCGGGTGCATTATATCAAGGAGTTATAATCAATAGCTTTAGTTATGTATCTCCTTGGTTATATGAAGGGTAAAGGGGTCAGGGTTCCGACAGCAAGGGTTATATGAAAGGGGAACAGGGTTCCTGCCAAGAGCGTAATATGGAGGGTATTGTGATCAGGGTTCCGACCACGAGTGTTATATGAAGGGAAAGGGGGTAAGTGTTCCGCCACGTGTGTTATATGAAGGGAACAGGGTTCCGAATACGAGCGTAATATGAACGGTCAGGGAATCAGGGTTCCGCCTATGAGCGTTATATGAAGGGTAATGGATCAGGATTCAGAATATGAGCGTTTTACATGGTGTGAGGCACAGGGATTCGTATCAGAAGGTAGGTTGAAGATAGAAAGATATATATCTATCGATCGATGATTCCCGATAGATCGTACAACGAAGAGAGAAAGATTTAAATAATCGATCTTATGACCCCGCTACTACTAAAAAAAGCAAGGGAAACAACGATCGCACGCATCCCCGGTGGAAACTTCCGAAAATTACTCCATCTCACCCCAAACAGCTCGATTCAGTGGGAAAACGCTCATATTTATTCTCAACACACTCACTCGCCGTGAGCAGACCCTCTCGACGCATATTTGACCACTTTTTCGCAACTTCAGCCAGAACTACTGACCTCAGTTTACGGAAGTCGCCATTTGCCCCGCGGCAAATTTGGTCCCGTGCTCCCATTGGCCGGCGTATGTGTGATTATTCTGCAAAAATAAAAAATAGAGACGAGTAATTTTCGAGAGTTTTCCACCGGGGATGCGTCCGATCGTTGTTTCCCTTGTTTTTTTAGTAGTAACGGGGTCTTTAGATCGATTTTATAAAACTTTCTCTCTTCATTCTGCTATCTGTCGGGGTCATAGTTCGATAAATATATATCTTTCTATCTTCAACTTACCTTCTGATACGAATCCCTGTGGTGTGAGGGGACAATAAGCGTGAGAGGACGATGTAGGTGTGTTGAAAACATGCCTGCAACGTGCATATTAACATAGGGGTGTCATCTATTTACTTGTTTGATACGTTGGTAGATCCCCTTTTCGCTGTATAGTCATATGTTTAAATGCAAACCGATTATAATATATAGCACTCATCAAAGATGAACTTTCCTGTGTGTGTGTGTGTGTGTGTGTGTGTGTGTGTGTATGTGTGTGTGTGTGTGTGTGTGTGTGTGTGTGTGTGTGTGTGTGTGTGTGTGTGTGTGTGTGTGTGTGTGTGTGTGTGTGTGTGTGTGTATGACAACTGGTTACACCTAGACCGTATTTGACCAGCTCAATTCATAACATAACAAGCAATAGTCGGAATGGCACCAAGCATGCTGTCAAGTCACTGGAAGTATTTTGTCCTTAGAATTGTTTCTAGCTGGTGAATCATCCGTATGTTACAGCCCCAGTGATGATCTATATAACCATAAAAGTATGATATTTATCCTATTTGTGGTCACCGAGATATTGCTTCCAAGACATGACTAGAAAAGGTGTTACGGTTGGGATAGTGATCAGCAATGTAGCGGTGTTGGTACTGCGTCTCAGTGCGCAGAATACATATTTCTTTCCCGTAAGCATAGGTGTATCAAACAGAATCGTCTATTTGGCGGCCAGATCAATGCCGCCACAGAAGCACCCATGTCTATCCATTGAACGAGAGCGTTCGGCAGTGTTTCTTTCCGTCTGACTGATGTTTATTAATATTAATAGCATTATACATGTCACTGTCGCTCTGGGAACGCGCTCGTTGAATGAATTGACATGGTTACCTAAGGCCTCCAGCAACAACGCACTATCCCCGACCCCTCCCACCACTCACCATCCACCCCTAGCATCACCAACCCGAATATCTCCCCTCCCCCTCCCTCTCCCCTACCCTCACCCAGCCAGTCGGATATTCTGCCCGTGTGCCCATGTCGGTACGGACCTCTGTCTTGGCTGCGTGGGCTCGTTTGTATTGAGGCATTCGTCACCTTTGGAGCTCTATTCGTGCCATCAACTGTCTTCAACCATTATCTCTCTTCAACACGAGGTCCCACAATACGCTCTGAAAGATTTTTCCAAGCAAACAGCGGGTAGAATTCGACCGTCAGCTCAAGAGGACGTCTGACTGTTTCTAAGTTGTCAGCACTTACGGCCGAATCGCGAAAACTCTTGTTGGGTGCTTCAGTGTCGGCCCGGTTGCAAGTTAACTTCCTGGTTGGAGAAACGCACACGTTGTTATTGCTGGCGGCACGTCTTTAAAGCGGTGCCTCAAGTCGTCTGTCTCGCCGTTGACCTCAATAAAGATCCACACAGACTAGAAATCCATTGGATAACATCTTACGACTTATTGTGATTCACAGTACGCTTCGGAGACAGAGCTAAGTTACCTCGTTAGGTGAGTACTATGTGTACGTAGCTAATTGTCCACGACTTACTATATAAACATTCTGGGTTCAGTAAGCCCATCACAAGGGCCACGAAACTCGATGTCAGTATTAAGAGCGCCACCTTTGTGTTCCGGCATAACTGTGGCTCACGAAACCGGGATTAAGCGAGAATAAACTGATGAAAGGCCAACGCTACAGGCTCTCGAGTCTTGAAACGCCCCTCGGAAAAGCTGCTTATATATTTGCAGCTACGGGGTAGGGGCGCTTTAACTCGAATGCCTGTACCAAAGCCTTGATATTCGACGGTGGTGTGTGATGGTACGTCTGCGCTTCTGCCGTCGCCAACACTCACCACTGATTTCATTCGCAAACCCATCTCTCTCTCTCTCTCTCTCTCTCTCTCTCTCTCTCTCTCTCTCTCTCTCTCTCTCTCTCTCTCTCTCTCTCGCTGTGTCAGTTGATGTCTATAAGGTAATGTCACCGAGTCAGTTGATGATTGTTAAGGAATGTCACTGTGTCAGTTGATGTCTATAAGGTAATGTCACAGAGTCAGTTGATGATTCTTAAGGAATGTCACTGTGTCAGTTGATGTCTATAAGGTAATGTCACCAAGTCGGTGGATGTCTATTAAGGAATGTCACAATGTCAGTTGATAGGGATGTCGCGGTGCTGGATTGTTCTTCTTCTTTGCCTTCGGTTGGCCAGCGCCGCGAGGCACACCTACCATGATTACCTGGTGATTGGAGCTGGACCGGCCGGGTTACAGATGGCCCACCTCCTGAAGCACGCCCACAGAGACTACGCCCTCCTCGACCGCGGGCCAGTAGCAGGTGTCATTCTTCTCATTATTTGTAATGCTTTGTCAAATGATCCAGTACACATTCGTCCTCAGTACGCCGACTGTTTAACACACACTTTAAAACTGAAAAAAAACCGCCTTTTGACAAAATCAAACGTCTGCGTTGAATATAATTACGCACGCGCTCCCAGGATGTATCATCTTTGGGTTGATATCTCAAGGCGTGGAGGTGTCACTCTTGGTAAGTGCTATCCATAAATGTAGGTAGCGTTTATCACATCGCATAACACACTGTCCATTAGAGCAATGTACTGTTAATTTGTGTCACGCTCGTGACCGTATATGGAACTGATATTTATTTTCTATTTCTTCCTGAGTTATCAGCTCTCCTATTCTGTAGAGCTTTTAATGACTGTGTACGTTTAAATGTAAAGAAAGCTAGCAGCCCCGAATTACAGAAATGGAACATGCTACTGTCTCCGAGCTAACTTTTGAAAAAAAATTATTGAAAGTTATTTATTTTTTATAAATTTCTCAAAATATCTCGTGCGCTGTAGTTGATAACATATGTTATCTATGACCTTTATCTTACCCTAAAGGTTACACCCTCAAATAAGGAATATCTGATGCATATTTAGGTGGCATGTTTTGACAGTATAACTTGCGGAATTTTATAAAGCATTTACAATTTTAGAGCAATTTTAGAGCAATGTGACATTGAAAACAACGTAAAACAACTTAAAATTTATTTTGTCATACCGTTTACTAAAAAAATCACATGAAAAGCAACAGTGATCGGAGTGTAGTAGGCCTCTTGTTTTATACAAAGGTTATGTAAAAACGTTATATATGTCATCTTTTTTTTTGCTATTATGTGGTTATTTACTCAGTGTAGATCCCATAGTCATAGAGAAAACCCCGAGACGTGAGACAATCAGCCCGCGGCCGCCCATGTTAGCCGGCCAGCATGTTCTTTGGCAGGACAATATGATTAACTGACCGTCATTGGGCACCGGGCAGCACTGTATGCATCCGATATGAAATTGTCGTCTGCTTTATCTTCCCCAGGGGGCGCACAGGCACGCAGCAGATTGTGACATGTGAATAGACGCCACTAGTGAAATGACATTGAAAGCTTGTTGTATGACAAAGAGAGCTTGCCTCGGCAACACGGCCCTAAGCGAATGTTATTTGTGGCTGTAGCTCCAAGCGCGTCAAGCCCCCCACGCTGCCCCGGGCTCTACATAATTACTCCACATCAACCACTTTGATTGCATCGATAAATTTATATGTCTCGTTTGAAAGCGCTTAACGGGAAATAGAATTTCTGGCTTACTGGTGATGATAGGTTCTGGGAGATGAATATGTTTGCTTTGTTTTGTCTCTGCCCATTCTTCTCTTGTCCGATCGAATAAATGACCATTGCAAATGACTGATGAATAGGTTTATTGGATAGAAATATGATTTCCCTACCTCTCCATCATCCATTAATCATGCCATCGTTGTTGTAACAACCTATATATTTATGATTGGCGCAGGTAGTTTCTTCGTCAAGTACCCCCGCCACGACAAGCTGATCAGCATCAACAAACGGTTCACGGGGAAAACGAATAAGGAGTTCAACCTACGTCATGACTGGAATTCTCTCCTCAGTGATGACGAGAGCTTGCTCTTCCGTCATTATTCCAAAGACCTCTTCCCTCACAGAGAAACGATGATTGATTACCTGCGTGATTATAAGGAGAAGTTGGCATTGAATGTGTTGTATGATGTTGATGTAAGTGGTATCCGCCAGGTGGCGGTTGCTGAGGGGTCAACCCAGATGCAGTTTGTCATGGAAGATCAACATGAAAACGTGTACTCGTGCAAGTGGGTCACTGCTATCAATATTTTAAAAACATACTTTTATAAACCTGTTCAGTGTGGTATTTAGCTCTAAATACCTCATCCATCGCCTTCACAATATGTTAATAGGTAACAGAATGTAAAACTGAACAGTTCGTTGAATATGGTTCCTTTTCATATCCGCAGTAGCAATTTGGATCAACTTACTTCTTATTAATCAGTGTTATGACAGAAATGTTCTTCATATCCAAACAGAAATCTAGTTAAAATCACCTTTTGTTAATCCCCATTTTGTTGGAAGTGTATTTTCAAAACCCACCTTTTTAAGAATTAATCATTACTTTCACAACATCAGCACCTCGAAATGATAGTTTGATAAAGATGAGCGCATTCCTGTTCAAATAGTGATTTATTTTAGACAATATTGGGCGAAAAAGTGTACTTTCTATCTATCAGATCATAAATGTCTGATGCAAGTTGAGGAAGATATATTCCTCTGTATTCTATAGTGTTTTGTTGTAGATACGATATTTTGTTTAATTATGATCGCCAGGTGGCTCATTATTGCTAGTGGTTTATCCAAGCCAAACCAACCGCGATTTGAGGGGAGCGAGTTCGTGGAAAACTACGAGACAGTATCTGTGAATGCATCGGACTTCGAAGCTCAGAACGTGCTTATATTAGGTAAGTTGCTTTACAATGCACAGTTCTACTACTCACGATCATTAAGTCCGCTGGGTGGCAAATCAGATTGTGGCCGGCCGATCTAACTAACTGCTTTACATACCTAGTTGCAGTTCTTGTAGCATTTGGTTATTAATTTGCTACCTTTGGGGTCTCCAATCTGCTGGGTGATAATGGGGTTCTGAGATGCCGGTTGTTACATCGCATCAGGCTGTCACGACTTCGCGTGCCGGTTTTTTTCTCGTCTGCCTGTTTTCTATGTTTCATTAGCGCACAAGTATGCCACTTCAGTAGATTTAAAGCTAAAAAAGAGGGATCTTGGCTCCGGTAGTTTCTTCAGTTTATAGTCTTGTAAGTCGTCATCGGACAGGAGCAGGTATACTTCACACAAAATGACCAGGCACTTAGTCTTACAGACGTTGTAAGATTGGGTGCGTGGTAATTATGTCCCCGTACGTATTGTATAGCTATAGATTAGTAGAGGCAACTAGCTCCTCTGTCTACTTATCTAGGGCTGTAGTTTTTAAAAGTAATGGTACCAGATTGGTGAATTTATGAGATCGTATATTAACCGGAATTGTAACCTGTTTTGCCATGACAAATCATGACGCTATGTTTCCAGGTCGAGGGAACTCGGCGTTTGAAGTTGCGGAGCGTATCTATGGCTCAACCAACTTGATACACATGCTAGGCCGATCCCGCGTCCGCTTGTCGTGGGAAACTCACTACGTCGGAGATTTGAGGTAATATTACGTGGTTTGCAGCGAGAATACAATCATTACTCTGGGTGATAAAAACGTATGAATGGTGCTATGATCGAATCTCGCATGTGTGAGTTGTTCCCAAGCGCTTTGTGTGTGTGTGCGTGTGTGTATATATATATATATATATATATATATATATATATATATATATATATATATATATATATATATATATATATATATATATATAATATATATATATATATATATATATATATATATATATATATATATATATATATATATATATATATATATATATATGTTGTTGAAATTATGCGATTTGTTTTATACTTACGCCAGATTCTATTTGTGACGCATTATAGAGCTGTGAACACACAACTGCTGGATACCTACCAACTCAAGTCATTAGACGGGGTGTTAGAAGCTCCCATCGAAGCAGGTCGCATCGTGAAACGGCAGAACAAGTTTAGCGTGGAGTTAGTCGATGACAACGGGCCCACGTTCGACAACTTCGCGTTGCGGGAACCGTACGATCGCGTCATCAGTTGTCTAGGATGGGTCTTTGACGATAGCATCTTCTCTAAGTGAGTGAATCATTCTCTACAGAGACTCGCCCTTAATTTTTCCATATCCTATGGCCTCATATGTGTGAATTATATTCCCGTGTTCAGGAATATATGTTTTTTTTTCCGGCTTTGACTTCAAACAATATTTCTTGTTACCTAGTTAGCTTGTGTGATTTCTGATACGTGATTAATTCTGAATCTGTAATAATAGTGGAGTTTAAGTGTGACGTTCGGCTGCAGGGCATTTATATTCTGGTCTGTTTTGCAGTAATACAAAGGTATCCAAAGCGAGTGGACGCTTGAAAAAGTTCCCTTTGATTGGACACGGCTATGAGTCTCTGGATATAACGGATCTTTATTTTGCTGGTACCGTGACTCACTCGGTAGACTTCCGTAAATCAGCCGGCGGCTTCATTCATGGGTTTAGGTATACAAGTAAGTATCCGTCCTTAAAGATCATAAACACAATTTTTTTTTTAATCGAAATTCGAAAGAATAAACTTCAATAATGGTATTCATATCAATAGCGGTTACTTTGGAGCACCCTATTCCTTTAAAAAATGATTTTAAAGTGTATGTTTTCATCTTCCTCGCGTTGAACATCCCGCTCGGCAACGTTCGGAATTATTTGGCCCGTGACGTCACGTTCGCTGCTCTGTGCTCGCTGATCAAGAATGTCAACAAGGTTCGCCATTGTTGTCGCGGCTCGTTGATGGTTTATGAAAAAGTCTTCACGGCTTGTTACACTCACAGTTTGGACTATGCCTTATTGTTGTGCCGGTTGGGTGTAGAAACGACGAGAGGTCGGGTAAGAGTTTCTTTCGGTTCCCGAAAGACCGAAACATGCACAAGAATTGGATTGCAAAGGTGAAGAGGAAGGATTGGAAGCCGACCAAAACAACTGTCCTTTGCTCCGACCACTTTGAGAGGGACGCCTATGAAACTGACCCAGAGCTGCTCAAAAGTCTGGGCTTTTCTACACAAACTAGGTTTCGCCAAGGTGCCATGCCAACGATTTTCAATTACATGGGTGTGAACCAGGATCGAGTAAAACGTCGAGGTGCCTTTGAGAAAAGACGACGTCAACAGGTAAGACAGCTAGGACCATTCAATTTTCATTCCCACTAAATCCCAGTCATGGTTGTGCCTTTGTATTTGATTGACAGCAAAATTTATTTCTTATATGAATAATCATACGACCCAAATGACATGGCCGTGTTAAGGCTAAGGCATCACTTGTAAACAGGTAAAGAAAGGCCCCATGGGCATGGCTCAATAACAGAATAACTGGTGTTTCAATGTGATCTCAAAATGCTTGCTTGACATTGCCTGTTTATTGTTAAGGGATTTGGATACACTACATTCTGTGTTTAATTGGTCCATTTACATGAGTACTACTGATGTCATAGGATAAATTAGACAGTCTGTACATAGAAGTATATTGATATAGGTGATTTTGATCCCTATTTTGGGAAATATCATTGGTGTACAACTGGTCGACACTGAAACACATGATGCCTCTGTTTGTAGGTGCTGCATGAAATGTTAACTGGAGCTGAGATGCTTGATGCCTCCAGTGAATGTGAAAAGGAGATGACAGGTGTGCCCGAGATAGAGGCCAGCTCAACTGAACCGGTAGAGGGCTCCCACAAATCGTTTGGAGTTCAAACATGCTTGCTTGTAGGTATATTGAGTCACCTAGATGTCTATATTCGACATGGAAAGTGACGAGGATGATATGGATGAACATGCAGTGCACCAGGAAATGTAAGTGAAAGATTACTTTGAAAATACCCCTGTAAACAGTGGAATTGTATTGCATACTTATACAAATCAGTGCTCTCTCATAAGCCTAATAAAGCACCTACAACTTTGGTTTTATAGTGACATTGAGCTAGAGGATGGCCCTGGTCATGAACAGCAAACACCTTCTGAAAGAAATTGGCAGCTTAGAGAATCTTTCCACAAGGTGGTGATCTTCTTCGTGCCCAAGAGTGTACACTTTCCCTTTGCCACTATGGAAGCAAGGTAATTTGAGCTTTGCTGTGACTGTAGTGTGGTATATATTGCAAATACCTGATGTAAAACACAGGTTTATGTTGGTCCTTATAAAGTTATGACATGCTGGTGTATTGTGAGCTCACATAGGCATGCCAGACCACCAGGCTATATCTGCTACTGTTGGTGCTTTACTTCCAGATTACTCCTTGCAGTTTTGCATTTTAATGAAAACTCCAATAGAGCTCAGGCAGTCACTCAACAAGGCCAGGCACAATGGGGAGTGTCCTTTCCAAAGTCCAGACAGGGGGATCCAGTGGTGAAGCCTGTCAAAGTTCCCATCACTTTTGATTGGTATATATCACAGGATTTGTTTTTCAATATATGTAAATATGAGTTAAACAATAATGTAATGCTGGTATTTATTAAGATAAATTTATTATGAGTCTCTGCCATGCCCATAGGGTAATTATACTGGCACAAAAGATCAAACATTCCATTTAATGATTCAAAGACAATTTATTACTAATCTTTTATTAACTGGTTATGCTTCAGATTATGTTGACAACCTCATTACTGAAGTGTTTGTGCTTCATGAGAAATATCCCAATTACAGACTGGCGAAAGTTCTTTCTGTGGAAAGGAGTGTTCCGCCCCCTATTGCTGCTCAATTTGAAAAGCCAGCAAAGGACATCCTTGTGGGAGCACGGCGATGCCGCTTCAATCATGCAAACAAAATCTACTCGGCTACTTTCTAGATATCCTCTGTAAAGGCCCTCTGGGTCTGGGAATGTAGATCTTATTTTGTTTAAGACACATGATGGCAATACTTTCTGGGAATGTAGATCTTATTTTGTTTAAGACACATGATGGCAATACTTTTCTGTTATGTCTACCTAATCTGTGCCACACCCAGTAGATGAAACGGCGATAGGCCAAATATCTGAATAACCTGGAGTAAAAAAGAATTGATTATTTCTTAGGGTAATATGAAAGTAATGTTTTTTAACTCTTTTTTTTTTGTCAACTATGTACTCCAGATATAAATGTATTGCTGGTTTTGCTGTTTGTTGTCATGTAGCACTGAACGTGATTACCAAATGTATTGCACAACATGGACACTTGGGATACACATTGTCCATGTCCAGAAGTGGCTGTGTGTCTTATAAGTGCTTCAATAAAGGCATAACTAACTCATTTGTGTTAACTTCATCCCCTATATGTCCATCTATCTGTATGAACTCGAATTTCCATGCAAGCAGGACATAACGGTCCAAGCAGGTTGACTTGAACCCTGGATGTTTGGTCATACATGGCCACTCTTCTATTGTTGCCAATCTTCGGGTAATTTCGACAACAAACACATTCCCGCAATGTGGTCATCTGATCGCAGTTGTTACAGCTACACACCTGAAAGGTTGCCCAAATCAAGCTTTAGCCATTTTGAACTCCAAGTTAGATCATTCACATAACAAAAGCTGACCCAGCAGTCCATGTTTGTCCATGATTCAGTTCTTCTCAGCATTCTGACTTTATTTGTGAGCAAAAGAGTAGACTTAGTCTTTTTTAAATATACACTGATGAGAGATATATCAACAGGACGTCTAAATTCTGAAAGGGGCCAGTTCACAGGCACCCAAGTCAATTATGTATATTATCATACATGTCACTATCGCTCGGGGAACGCGCTGGGTGAATTTATTGACTTGGGTGTGTGGGCCAGATAGACCCCATTACACGGAAATGTTATTTCTACCGGTGCTAATCCATTTAGACTAATAGAGAAGAAAAATTTCTACCCACCACACTCCCACTGGCCTGAAAGTCAAAGCGTCTTTGCTGAATTCATTTTCCGAATCGGAATCCGTTTCTGAGCTCCCAACATCATTATCTGACTTGTTTGTTATTCGCAATTGTGTGGGCTCAAATAAATACCCATTTCACCTAATGGGGCTTCATAATCTTCATCTGATGACGACATGTTAATAGATACCTATCAGTAGAAAGGAAAGTTGCAGGGAAAAAATCGCGGATCGTATAATGTTTTTCAGCTTCCGAAATACCGCCTTCGAATTTGTTTTGGGACGAGCCGCAAACGTGACGTCACGCGACCTGCCTCCTAGCGACCAACTGGTGCAAAATGGACTCTGGGAATTCGATCGGAATTAAACCCGAGCACCACATTCTCAGCGGATTTATGTCCACAGTACTTGAGAGAATGTAAAATTATCTACCGTGGTCAGATTAAAAGATATTTTCCTACATTTTGCAACATACAAATCGGATATGCCAAAAAACGTTAGTTTTGATCTTTAAAACGAATGCACATTATATTAAATTTAACATTCTTAGAGTGGATGTTTGTAAAGGTACAAAATATGATTGTATATGGCGGCTTCATCCCATGTACGTGTGTGTCCCTTGTCAGCATTGTCTGTATTATTCGTATTCGTTTCTCGCGAGTGCAAATCATGTCTATGCTGTGTTCGCAGCGCGCGCTCTGCATCGGCTGCTGGAGTGGCGCAATCATAACGTACCCTGGCCAAGCGTTCACGGCGGCAGTTTCGACCTGTTGAACCAGATTCTGAAGCGGATCAACGAAGCATCCGGGCTCTACCAGATGTTCTACATGCTCGCTGATGTCGTGTTACTCAGGAAGTATGTCTTCTCGTTCTCTGATCAATTCCATAGTTGTGTCGTGTAATAGCGTGCGCGGTGGTGAAGTAGGGATATGGAGATTTTTGGTGTCGTGAACTCATGGGCAGGCTATGTAGTTTGGGACGGGTGGAGGGGTAGGCAGCTAGAGAGATTTTTTCGGCGTGCATTCGTTTTGTGACACTTTTGCGGACGGAGAGACTTAATTGTCATGTGTACGTGTTGTGGCAATAGTGAGTACGGAGAGACTTAATTGTCGCGTCTGTGTGGCGTGACAGCGGCAAACAGGAGTACGATTACCTGGAAGAGTTCCCGGTTCATCTTCTGCACGAGTTACCGCAACGTACCGGCCATGATGTGGAACAGGTGATCGTTATTGTGCTCGAGTACGGCGCTAACTTCTCGGGCCCCGGCAAAGACATATTCCGCCCGAATCGTGCCACCGGTGAACCGTCAGAGGCTCACCGCTCCAACTTCCTCCATCCTGTATTCTACTTTTACAATTCCCTACCTACAGGTCAGTACAAATACCTATAATAGAAACTTGTATTGGTATGATTTAATTAATTCTATGTTATGACTGTAAAAACAGGATACCTACATCGCTATTACGTTAAATATTATATTCTAGACGTATGACAATGATTGTGATTGTCGTGTAAGTTGGTGGCGGGGGTGGGAAGGGGGTGGTACAGACGTTTATTACCCAATAACGCGGACCATCAAAATTGTTAACATTGTGCCGTTTTCAGACAGAGTAAGACGTCTACTCAGACGTCTTGTAGGGCTACACTTGGCAATGATACGTTTCAGTAACTTGCTGGCATGCCCATGGCATTAGTGTGTGGTAGGGCGGAAACGCGTTAACGAATGGCTCATATGTGAAAGAAAACGCCGATCGCGTGAACGAATGTTGCGATGTTCGCGGTAAAGTTTCAAACAAACATCGAAATCGTACGAAGGGTGTGGATAATTATCCGAATAGATCGTATTGTGGGCGTTAATAAGAATGCACAGCAAAGCGCCTCTAACCGATTTCGGAAACAAAATGTTTCTATTAAAATTGGCGGTTTAATTATCGCGGCTCACGGGACGCCGCGGGACTAAGTTTCGCCTGGTGGAACAAGTTTTGTTCAGGTTGTTTTATTTTTTACCAATGTGATGCGATGCCAATATACGTCATGTTTTCCCCTCTCAGCGGACGCCATGGCGCGAGTGCCAAAGCACGAGAATCTACCGAGACCCGACCTCATTCACCATCTGGTAGAGGACTTTCTAACTAACTGGGACGCACCTAACAGTCACATACTCCCGCTACGACGCTACATCGATAACGTACTGCTCCAGGACACAAGACAATTCTTTGCCGAGGATTGTTTTCGAATGGCCTTGACCTTGGGGCAGGTCTCTCCCTCTTGTAAACAGGACTATCTGCGTCGGCAGGGATTGGTACCCAGTACAGACATGCACCAATCGATCGAGGCGATTGATCTGCTATTGTGATTGTATGTGGATATTGGAGCTAGATATCTGGTATACATGAAGAGTAATATTTATTGCTGACAAGTAATTATTGTTTTTACAGTCCTCAGACTGTTTTCTCGCCCCTAGCTGTGCTTGATGACTGTGTCATTATTAGCCAATGATTGCTGAAGCTTTCACACTGAATGACCGATCATGCTTTATGGGTTCATTATGAAGTACTACAAGATGCTTCAGTACTGGCAGGCTGTGAATGACCTTGTTGGCTGTGAATGACCTTGTTGGTAGGGCCTTGGTGCTGGATTCGTCGGGTTAGGGGAAGTGAGAAGTTAAAGATGGCTACAAGTTGTGCCTGTATGTAGCCGAAGTGGTGTGAGTTGTTGTTATGGTTAATGAAATAAAAAGCTATTTTCATATTGAAGACTGAATAAAAACACTAAATGTTGGAGCACCACACAAACCCACTTCTCCACATACAACACTGAACTGCTTAGAGAGGATCAACACACATGCTATGGGCAACAATTACTTTTTATTTTCTTTATAGAACCTGTAAATTTAAACATCAGCACTAGCCATGGGGATGACACACGTGACTTCAGCAGTCAGTAAACGCTGGTATGAGACAGGACCGAGTCTAATTGATGTGTCAATTCATAGTCTCCAAATTGAGCAGCTGCAGTGTGTCACAGATATAGGAGGCGGTCTCCACCTTGGCCTGAACTCCGAGAGTGAATGCTTTGTGAAGAAGTTCTGTAGCGTGTTCTGCATGGCAGTCATACAAGGAGAGTTTGTCATGATCTTTTCAGTAGTATGACCGATTGTGAAAAATACGGCTAAATACCCTGATACATACCACTACTTTTGATGAGAAGTAATGTATATCATAAGTTATGTATATCACAAGTTATGTATATCATAAATGAAATATTCAGCACAATACACGCCGTACCTTGAGCGAGGAGAACAAACTCGGGTAGATTTTTGAGTGCCGAGTTGATGACATCATGGTTGTCGCTGGACAGGCACTGTAACACCACGGTCCTAAGCTGACCTGCGTGCCTGACAGAAACCCCACACATACAGGTGTTAGATAGCAACAAAAGGATAGCGGGAAAAAATAAGTTGGAGTGGTGGCATTGTATGGAGATAATGATGAAATATCGCGTGGGCATGTGTATTACGTACTGCGGGTTGTGCCGGATGTAGCGCATCACTAGCGCATGCGCAGTGTTACGACACGCATCCTCCCGCGTCAGCAACATGCGCTCCAACTCGGGCTAAAAACAAACGCGTCATTACGTTATAAAAATCATAATGTTCATAACCAATCCATTCTAGCTCGCGCAACGTAAGATCATAACGCCATTTTCTTTGCTCATACTCGATTTCATGTAATGTTTGGTAAATGCCGCGCAGATCATAACGTTACTCCTATACATCACAAAGATTCACCATGAAATGTTCGAGTACATCCACTTTCCTCTTAGACGTCTCGTCCAGTTCGTTCAGTACTTCCAGCACCGCTGTATCACACAATATCACCATGTACGATCTCAACATGACAGTACGAAGACACCTCATGTATGTGGACATAGGTCTCAACAATAGTCACTTACTCTCGGTGGGGTTGCCTTTGGCCATGCGATTGAGGAAGGGGGCCATCTGAGCTGCCATGGTGGGGAGGTGGGGCGTGGTGGGCGGGGGTTGAGGGTGACGGTGATGCTGGACGTGTCGGGCTGGGGGACACGAGTGTCTTTGTGTGAGGATACAGTGAGTAGTGCCTGGAGGCTGCGGAGAGGCTGGTGGTCAGGGTAGATGTTGCCCACATCACTGTCACAGCCACACAGAGGGGGGAGGGGCGTTACTAGGGGCAGTGACAGGTTGTTTGTAACATTATTACTGAATATCCAACTGTAACATGGAACCAACACACAGCATGGCAGCTAAAAACAGTCTTTAACTTGTGGTTCAACAGCCAACAAAAGTAGACAAGTCATTCATCGTAACAGTGTAACTGTATACCCATTACAACATGAAACTCAAATAGATAAGTGATTTTTCAGACTTGAGTATGGGGAGGTATTTCTGTAGCAGTGGAGTGGAGTGACTGGTGTTCTGACTGGCAAACTGCTCCACCAGACGCACAAACTTGTTGATGATGGGGGCAATGGCTCTGTTGTTGCCATGGTTCTGTCAACCAACAACACATCATTGAAAGAAATGCATTATTGAATCAAAGCACAATCTGCATTGAGATTCAAGCATGGATGATCAAGTTGCTATAGTAACAGTATACTGACGGCCAGCAGCTGGAAGTAGGACTGGAGGATGAGTTGCCATGGCGCCGTGTAATGAGGGTGGAAGATGAAGGGCAGGAGGAGCTGGAGGATGCCCAGGACTTGCGTGAACATCAGCAGGTGGTTATGACTACGCAGCTCATTATAAACCAGCACCGCTTTATCCTGCATCAGTGAGGCCAGCATGGGCAGCTGTCTGCAAACAAAAACAACAGAAATCCTAGTTGATAGCAACAGGGGCAACACAAGTCCTGATCATCTAACTGTAAACAGGGGTAATGACAACCCGTGTGGTAATGACAACCCGTGTGGTAATGACAATCTCGTGTTACACTCCTGACATGGCAAGGAAACATGGCATTGGAAAGCAAACAGCTGTAAATGAAATTGAGATATCACTGTAAGAACTGCTAGGATACAACCAGGATGCAGGCTAGTCGAGTGTTCTATAAGTTTACCGCAGCACAAGGAGGGGGTGCTGGGAGGCCAGCCTACGGCAGGCAATGTTAGCGTCATACATCTTGCCTTCCACAATCTTGGACTGGGAGGCGTTGGTTAGAGTTGAGAGGAGGCGGCAGGTCACTACGTCCAACTGGTACAAGAAACGACAAGACAAATGGGTTATCACCATCAGATGTACACGGCTGTTGCGAATGAGAACAATTGCATCAACTCTCCAGCTGTCTGCCACCAACCCTGACATCACCCGGGCCTCACCTGTCCTATGGTGGCTTTATCAGGAGGAAGCGGGGTGAGGAGGGGCAGGCCCTGATCTAACATGGTCATCGTGTCGTGTTGCTGCGTGTACATCTCCAGCAGCAGCAGCTCACAAACCTCCACATGTCTGGACAGAAACCACAGCCAATTGGGGTGGGGGAATCATTAACAACACCTACTGAGGCACCGCTAGATGGTGAATGATGGCAGTGATTATGACAACGATGATGATGATGATGATGACGATGATGACAACAATGATGATGATGATGATGACAACGATGATGAATCATCTAAGGTGCCACATACTCCAGATCAATTTTAAACAGATCACATGGCTTCTCTAGGATCCCAAAACCTACCTGTTGAGCGCCATCTGTTGGTTGATGTAGGATACGGCGAGCCATGACACGCGGCCGACGTCCACAGAAGCAGCGGTGTAAGAGCATCATCCTCTGTGCCAGCAAGCTTTCTCGTTTGTCCTGCTCCGTCATGCACATCTCTCTGAAGACCAGGTGAGTGACGGCTCTCATATGCCTGACACTGAGCTGCAGAATGTCAGCTGGACTTCCGTTCTGATATCATAAAACAAGGGGCCATCTCATGGTATATTATCAATCTAATAGGAGCCATGAATGTGTATGAGTCTGATAGTGTTTCGATACTCAACAATGGGAACCATGAGTAGGACAAAGAATTTTCACATTTCAATTGATGTTGTATCATATTTGTATTGTCATGTGAATGATACCTTGGTAGGTTTGGGGTCACGACCTCGCCATATGCGTGGCAGATGTAGACAAGCCCAGAGGAAATCGAGCACCTCTGTCTCACCCAACCTGAGCAACACACCATGATGTAGCTGTATGAAGGTGGTGATGAGTGAAGACAAAGAATGATTGGAGACAAAGAATGATCGTAGGTAGAAACTGACATGGATTCATTTGTTTATAGGAATCAAGTCATAAAATCAATTCGAGATACATCACCTGTAATCAGGGATATATCACCTGTAAACTGGGATATATCACCATTGAAGGTTATGCAGGCAGATATATCACAATTAATAGAGGAATGTATCACCTTTAATTAGAGATATATCATATAAACTCTGATGTCACCTAAAATTGGGATATAACACCTGTAATCTGGGATACGCTGCCTGTTATCAGGTATATTTCACCTGTTATTAGGAATGTCACCTGTAATCAGGGGTATTGGCTATGAGTGTGGGACATTACCTGGTGTTGTCTTCCAGCACCAGCTCTACACAGTGGTTGAGTGTGGTCCAGTTACTACGATGGGTCAACAAAGACAACAAATACGGCTGACATGACGCGCCCTTCCCACCCCCAAACACTAGCTGCTGCTCGAGGTCAGGACAAAGGTCAACTACTTCTGGGTCAAGCAGCTCCAGCCAATCGAGAAGCAGTCCTATTGAGGTTGGGGGTACATCACTGCAAGAGAACATTTGTCCATTAAGTATTGGCGTGGAGTATACCATACAATGAGAGTTGATACTAGCTTTGAGAGGAACTGAAAAGCATTTTCAAGTTTGGTCAAAATGGTTTTGGCTGGATTAATTTCTGATCAAATGATCAGAGTTTTGACACATCTTATGCTTAAAGGTCAAGGTTGTCACACATGGCCTGCGTCATGACAGTTCTCTTGGTGTCACTGATTGGAGCAGCAGGTGTTATCAGTAACGATGCAAGGTGTATTGCACTTAAGCTGACATCTTCTTACCATACTTCAGTAGAGATTAGAGATGTTGATAAACCGTCAAACATTCAGCCAATCAGTGACATCGAGAAAGCTGCAATGGCAACTAAAAAGGACAAAAAGTTATTGATGGGGATTTACATCCGTGGAAGCATAAGGACTCAAGTTTGACTAAACTAGCATAAATGTTGAAGTTTCCCTTTCAGTTTAGACATGAAAGTTACCCATGCAGTAGCATATGGCTGCAGGCTTGCGTGGCAGTGCTGACGGAGGCCGGGTCAAGCGCACCTGCCACTTGTACTGCCAACTGCTTCTCAGCTGTACTGCTCCTCAACACTGGCACATACACAATGACACATACAGAGTAGGCTCATGTTCATGGCTAGCTTGAGATTGTTCATTCAAGCTTATCCCCTCCAACACTCCCTAGTGTGCATGTACTGACCTCACTCCCAGACCATACTTCATTACTAATTAGTTTGGTAATGATTGGTCTTGAGCTGCGAGAGTATTGGGTAGATTTAGGGTTCTTTACTTCTACTGGTTGTTAACTTCCAAAGAACTTAGAGCACCTTGTATGAGTGAGTTAGCAGTGACTGGTCCTGGTGGGACAGTGACTGGTCCCGTAGGGGTAGTAACTGGTCCTGGCGGGGTGGACTTTTGCTTCTGCATGAACTCTGTAACTAGTGACGACAAGGCAGATTTGCTGTCTCCTAGCAACAATGAGAGACTCTGCATGACAGTCATTAGCTCCTCCTCACAGCCACCCTGGACACATCCACATGGAACATGACAATGAACACACATAGAACATGTTAGCAAACCACATAGAACATGTCAGCAAACCACATAGAACATGTCAGCAAACCACATAGAACATGTCAGCAAACCACATAGAACGTGGCCGTGAACATATAGAACATGTCAGCATACCACATAGAACATGGCAGTGTACATATATAGAACATGTCAGCAAACCACATAGAACATGGCAGTGTACATATAGAACATGTCAGCAAACCACATAGAACGTGGCAGTGAACATATAGAACATGTCAGCAAACAATCAGAATGAGTATTTGTACCTGTTTGACAAGAAACAATCGCAGTAATGGACAAGAGAAATGTAGCTTTTTCTTCATCCCAATCACCAAAGCAGCAGCACCCTCAGATTCCAGAGCCTGCACACATACATTCACAAATTACTCAATCTAATGCTCTCGCATAGTTCTCTAGAATGGTTATTAGTTAATTTGTAGTCAACAACATACCTGTTTTAGTGCCTGGAGAACGGTGGAAGTCATGTCATCCTTGGTAAGGGTCTGCAGCGAACAGAGAACAGGACATGAGGAGCGAGGTGAACTCACCACATGAATGAGACAGGTCACATGATTCCAATCAATCATTCGATTCACTGCATGTCAACGAATACCCTGCAAATATCTGGTACAAATATCTGGTACAATAACAACGTTGTCATGCGCAGACGGGTGAAACTCACCTTATGCAGTGATCGGAACAGTGTGTTGCATTCGGCTTTGTCTTGGCCCGGAACATCAATAAATATCTGTTACATATCATATTATATAGCCACAGCAAAGAACATTCACTGTACCATGTCAATCCCTTATAATCAGCAAAGGTTGAATGAACAGGAACTTTATAAGAGACATAAAACATATCATGACCTTGTTGATGAGTTGAACAACCTCTGCATGACCTCTGTACTGGCTGGGCTGTAGACTGGGGGTAAAGTGGAGCTGTGAAATTCTTCGGGGGCGAGGTGCCACTTTCATTTCAACATCTAGAAGCAGACAGAAGGAGTGGGAATAGTTCTAGACACTGCCATTATATCTGTATATAATCTGATCTTCCAAGTGTTCACGAATGTCACATAAAAATTTACCAAAATGCCACTTTCGCTTTTAAAACTCACAGTAACACAACAATATCTGTTGATGCTATGCCACAGTGTACATCCTCATTAGTTTCACCCACTTGCCACATTCCCAATCTTAGTCTGTGACACCGCTGGGATAGAACAACCAAAATAAGTCCTCTAGCTACCAGCAGCACTCATGCTAGAATTACTACACAAGCAGCCCATTACCTGTGGCCTGGGGTGACTGTGGAGGGGCGTGTGCTTTGAGCATGTCAGCAAACTGATGTCCCCCATCAGCCCCACGCATGTGCTGCACCTCTACCAGCTGAGCCATGTATGACTTGTCTAGCACTGACTGTGACATGGCCAGGGCATCCTGTACTACCGCCGTGTCCAGACACGCCAGCAACCCGCTCATACTCCAGAGCGGGATGCCGAAAGATTGGACGAAGAGGAGTAACTGACCGGCCTCAAGGTCCATCAGGGCTGTCACACAGGGTCATAGTGACAGGGTAATATAGGAGGTGGTGGTGTAAACATAGGTGGTATCAGGGTAGAGGCAGGTCATGTCAGGGTCAAGACAAATTGTGTCTGATTAATTGATGCAGAGAAAAGCAAAGTCAGGTAAAATACAGGTGAAATCAGGGCAGAGACAGGAGATAATGACAGGTGCAGGTTTACAGCAAGAGAAGAGAGCATTTGAGTCCAAGTAAGAAGCATATGATGGCAGCATGAACGAGGCGGGGAGTGTTGGAGCGAATCACGAGACATACCAGCATGAACGAGGCGGGTAGTGTTGGAGCGAATCATGAGACATACCAGCATGAACGAGGCGGGGAGTGTTGGAGCGGATCATACGTAGCTTGAGCCAGTCCGGTAACAACAACGCCTCCTCCGACGTGTCAATCAGGAAGGCTGACGGCATCGCCCCCTTTGCAGGAAACCATTCCTCCAATAACTCCTCAAACGAACTGGATCCTGTTACAGAGGTCAAGGTCAGAGGTGCTAATTGTAAGAGAAAATGTCAAGGTCAAAACTCGGTACAATTCCACAGGTTGGATAACCTTGACTTATATAAAAACGCATATGAATATGACCTTGACCCAGTGATTACTGTGAGCCTCACCGGTGGGTCTGGGGTAGGTGAGAAGTATGATCATGGCTTGAACAACCATGATGTTGAGTGTAGCCGTCTTACCACTCTCCCATTGTAACAGAATCTGGTCCTGAGTGTTCGACTGTGAAGAACACACCATCATCACATGTGGCGATTGTTGGTCATACAGTGATAGAGACGGATGAGGACGAGGATCAGTTTAACAACAGACAACACCTGACGTAAGCTGGTCAACAAGACACACGCCTATATAGGCCCAACTGGTTATAATTAGCCACATGATGGACTATTGAAAACTGAATAAATACTGCCAAGCCATGCTAAATTGTATCATATCTGACATACAACATGACCCGTGTCTGCATTGAAAGACCGGATGCTCACAATGATTACTTGAACAAATGGACAGATAACATTGCAAACTATCCAGGGTGAGCACGTAAAAGTGAAGACAACAGTATTATTCTAAACTTGGGAAAGGTGTGAACAAAACTATCAATAATGGTGAAGTATTGTACCCAGGAGATGGCCTCCTCCTGGGGCTGCTGGGCCCGGGTCAGGTAATGATAGAAAAGGTCAATGAGTGCAGTCAGTACTAATGTTGCCCTCTGCTGGAGCATGTTTGGTAACTGGTCTGTAACTCCGTCCTGGGGCAACACGTAGTTCATCAAGGTGGCTCGCTCTACAATCAGCTGAGCCATGTCCTGTAGACAAGGTCATGGGTCAAGGTGAAAGTAAATACCATAGGTTTTGAACATCAAAACTGGTCAGGTTTGACATTGAATAACGTGGGCTAAGGAATGAACTTACAAAGGCCAGGTCTGCTTGCTCGCTGAGTTGAAGGTCACGTGTGTGGTCTGCAAGGAAAACAATGTAGGCACACACAGAGGCTGCGTCTGTCTCCACCTGACAAGCCTGGTAGAAACAACAGATGGAGAGATTGGAGGAGGAGGTACTTCACATCAAGACCAAAGAAATGATTAGATAACAAGTGCAAAAGAAAACAATATGACTGACAGAACTATTTATGATTGTCTTGTCATGCATTGAAAAACTCATAGTCAAAACCTCGCCCCAACTGACCTGTCTGAGTGCAGCACAGATCTGCTGGCAGATGGAGGAGAATTGAGGCAGGAGGGGGAGGTCATCGAGCAGCCACTTGTGAGTAGGCATGGCCATCACCTGACTGCTCTCGTAATGCTCCGTCTCCATGGCCATGTCACCCAGGTGGGAGATGGACAAGACCAGCGACAGACCCTACACAAACAGCTAATTAAGGTCTCAGCTGACATGACATGACGCAACAAAAAGCGACTATTTCACAATCAGTTATAAGCAGAATCATAAGACCAGAGCGTCTGATGGCCTACCTTGACGGCCTGGCGACGAGAGGCACTCTGTTGAGCGCTGAGACGAGTCAGGAAATACGCCAACACCTCACGGATTGTACGGCTGTCACTAGCTGGGCTGTGAAGCAGCTGCTGTAACCTAGACAACAGCTGGTCCTGTTTTCGCTGTTTCTGTTAAAAACATGAAACCATAATGCCAGCTCCAGTAACTACACATCAGAGGTTTTAACTTTATCACATACGGTTTGCATTTGGACAGAATGGTGAGAAAAATGTCCATTAAAAGTTGGAGAATGACCGACTTGTTTCTTGCGACTGCGATCCTTGAGGCCCTCCTCACTCTCTGTTTCACTGTCCTCGCCGGTATCATGAAGCAGGAACTCACAGAGACTCTGGACCGGGAGGACGTCGAGTGAACTGTCGTTGGACTCCACCAGGTCAGCCAGCCACGGCATGGACTGTGTCGTACCCTACACAAACGACATCGGTATCAAGACTCCAGTTTAACATCTCAGAAGTTATTGACGTAGAGTCAGCTGAGAGATTGCGAGGCTTCACCTGACGTTCAATGACATCAAGCAGGAAATCAGGGCTGCGACTCCGGCACAAAAGGTGCCCTATACGTAGGGCTTGATTGAGGCTGCGTAGCTGATCCAGTGCAGACTTAGGAGGGCCCCGGGCGATACCACTGTGTCACACACAAAATTTCAAGGTCACTGACAAGTAAATATTGTTAAAATAACACATACAAGCATTCCTAAGCTATCTGTGGTATACCCTACCACCACCCCCCTCCCCCAACCCCCTGATTCCTTCTGGTAGTCCCTTACTTGGGATCCATGGTGGTAAGCTGAGCCAGCAACAGGCTGTTGGCCTCAGTAATGTGCTGCTTGCTGGTGGCTGCAGCAAGGTGACCTTCAAACTCAAGGATGGAGAGTCTTTCCGCCTCAGCAGCTTGCTTCTCCACGCTCCTGACGTTCTTCACCTCGTCCTGAGACATCGTGGGGGGCGGAAAGCGGAACGTGCTGTGGATGGAGAGAGAGAACATCAACTAGTAATCAACACACAGACAACAGGGTCATATAAGGAACGACGCTAGTCTTAGTCAGTGTAGGACTTACTTCGTCATGGTCATTTCCATCAAACACTTTAAGGTTGGGTAGTTTTCCCAGGCGGTCAATCCTGAAAGCAGTGTGGCAACCTTATTAGACTTTAAAACCTTCCAGACATTGTTTTCCCCATGAGTCAAGAAAACAAACCCAAACAAATTCATGTGAACAATTGGCAGAGATAAGCCTTACCAAATGAGCTTGGATTGAAGGCTGTGATGATAAGAAGGAGACTCCAGGCTTTCCAGTAGAGGTTAGAGATAGCCAGACTTGGGGGTGTGTATCTGCACCATAAGATAGACACAGAGCACAATAAGACTGACACAGAACACATCATTAGACAGACACAGAGCACACCATAAAAACAGCAATATAGGATAAGAGGTGGTCATGGAAGTGCACCCTACCCTTTGGGGAGAGTGATGTTCTCTGGGTGACGGTAGGTACAGAGGTTGAGGAGAGCGTCAATCAACTCAAGCCTCTCAATCTGTAGCACCACAAAGTCTGTCAAACACACAACACACACACATACAAGTCATATACTAATATTGACAGGACAACATCATCTCATCTGACACAGAGCTTTATGCAGCGACATGGAAGGAGTCAGAATAGACTCGTGTCCGAGTCAGGAAGGGGTTGACTACATGTGGAGCGTAAACAAACACATTAAGAGAGGAATCAACCCAACCAACCATCAGCATGCAACATGGCCGCTCTCCGCACCAGCTGATCAGCAAGGTCAAGGGCATCTGAAGCACCAAGGTGAAGGTCACGAGTGAGACCCATGACGAGGATCCTCATCAGAGTGTCTTCCTGAACAGGGACCTCCGAGGCAAGACGCATGAGGGTGCTGAACACAGAGATCTGACAGATGACAAGCTTGACAAAGAGAGGTAGACAATGTCTGTTACAGATGGGTCAGGATATAATACATATCTTTTGAATGATAATAGATAGTTAAATATGACAATCAAAAATTTGGTTCATATTGCATGGTTAAATGATGGAGGAGGATTTAGATGATCTGGCAGAATCCGTGAGTGCAATAATCAACCAGGAAAAGACCAAAAGCAGAAATGAATTGTTATGTAATATTGTGAGTTTACGTCTCTTTTGATAAGGAGGTCACGCAGTAATGGTGATGGATGAGGATGATTGTAATGTTTGGACAGCCCCTCTAAGCTCCAGTGCCTACTTGGCACAAACCTATTGCGCAGACCAGGCTGCAAAACCCACACAGCTTGGACGAACCATGGAGATAATTGGTCGGATACATCCCCTTTAAGAGATGAGGGCGCCATTTAAAGTTATCATCAATTCAGGTTGTGACATCGAAACCCACAATCTGTGGGTCAAAGACAAAGCTGTTAACCACAAGACCATTAGCACTGCCATAGCAAATATGGTGTTTGATCAAATGTAGAGCATTTGATCAGAGAACATGTGCACAGTATCGTATAACAGACCCCCGATCGTTTTCTGATGGCCAGCCATCCATCTTGTAGTAGCTTTCAGACTTCTCCACAAACAACAGCTTACGTAAGCTGTTTGACACACAGAGCATCATTACACCTTGAATCAAACATAAAAATGAACACCTTATTTATGCTGGGTTCAACGTTAAGGCACTTTGTGCTTGCAAGTCCATATTCACAGATAATATATAACCCCATGACAACAAACAAGATAAGATATGGGAGACCAGAATAAGGAAGTCTTTACCAGTGAGTGTAGTCGGAAGCTTTGGCATCAAACATCTTGGGTACAATGGTGTGTAACCACCAGACAGCGTCGCGTTGGATGACCGCCACCTGGGTCTGGAAGGCTCGTAACGTCTCCACGTCTGGTACACAACAACACAGCAAGCATCAACCTGTACTATCTTCATCATACCAGCCTAATGCCTCACTGGCTGTATTCATGACAGCTCGCTACAGAATCGGTTCTCTTTCACCCCGTCTCCACCGTGCTATTGTGGTATTCACATTCACACACCAAGTACCAATATGGGGCTCATTTAGAACAAGAAGCCGAGATACAGGGACAAATGTAATCTGATACTAGTGGGTCAGAGGACAATACAGAGAGATACACCGTGGTAGCTGTGATTGTAATCTTTATCACTGACCTTTTGGGTCACCTCTAGCCAGAGCTGAGGCAGCCTCACGAACAGCAGGTGTCACAGTGACCAGGATAGTTAGGCTGATGAGGTCAGAGAGAGCAAGGAACATCCTCTCCTGCAACATCATACATGTTCACCTCACCACAGATGCCGAAGCCATTCATTGGTAGTATGTCATCAGGTCCCTCAAGACAAAATGTCTTATACAATGATTGTTGGATGATGTTGCTGGATTACATGGAAATAGCTTGAACTTAAAGC
This sequence comes from Urechis unicinctus, assembly GCA_034190875.2. Classification (NCBI taxonomy): domain Eukaryota; kingdom Metazoa; phylum Annelida; class Polychaeta; order Xenopneusta; family Urechidae; genus Urechis; species Urechis unicinctus. Next base: position 14,650,839 of record CM067344.1, read on the forward strand.
CCAAAGCAGGTTTAGACCCATGAAGCACATGAAAATGATCCTGAGTTATAAAAATCAGACTTCATGAGCAGTGGCAAAAATGATAATTTTGTTAACTCATTCAAGGTTCACTCATAACAGATGAGAATCGCAATCGTTCAACATAAATCCTTCAAATGAAAAATTATATAGTTCACAAAAAAAATGACTATACATACCTTGATAGTGGGTTCAAAGTCATTGAACTTCCTGTCAGTCCTCTCATGCATGAGGCCGAGACAGAACTGGGAAGCGTTGAGGTTATTACGAACACTGCGCACAATCTCCCGCAACAAGGCTCTTAGTGCCCGCAGGAAGTCCTCCTTGTTGCTCAGCAGCTCCATGAATATCTCCGCCAACAGCTGCACCAATACCACACAACAGCAGATGAAAGATGGTTTCGTTCTATCCCTACAAAGATTACAATGAAGGAGCATTTACAAGGAAAGGTACCTACAAATGCAGAGTATATATTTTTACATTAAATAGTAAATAGCGCATATATACTGAAGAGGTGTGGCCTGATACATACAAATGAGAGATAGGGGGACGTACAGAGTATAGGAAGATATACATTTTTACATTGAATAGTAAATAGCGCAGATATACTGAAGATGTGTGGGCTGATACATACAGGTGAGAGATTGGTGGACGTACAGAGTATAGGAAGATATACATTTTTACATTGAATAGAAAATAGCGCAGATATACTGAAGAGGTGTGGGCTGATACATACAAGTGAGAGATAGGAGGACGTACAGAGTGTAGGAAGATATACATCTTTACATTGAATAGTAAATAGCGCTGATATACTGAAGAGGTGTGGCCTGATACATACAGGTGAGAGATTGGGGGACGTACCTTGGCTGACTCGTCAGGGGAGTACTGGAACATGACCTGTAGTAACGTCATGTTGTTGGGGTTGCGGGAGTTGGACAGCTCGTTGTAGATGGTATGAGTCAGGAGGGTACGTAGGTTCTCAGGGTGTTGTGCTAACAGCTCCCTGGAGAAACACACACCTCAGATGTGAGGGTACAGCGAGCACCATGAAGAGGGTGATGGAGAGGATAGGGCATGAGGTAATGAGGATAGATAGAGGAAGTAATGGTAGGTGATGTGCATGTAGAGATAGTGTTTGGTGATGTGCTTGGTTTCCTTGACACAGAGGAGGTAATGGTTGGTGATGTGTTTGGTTTACTTGATAAAGAGGAGGTAACGGTTGGTGATGTGTTTGGTTTACTTGACACAGAGGAGGTAACGGTTGGTGATGTGTTTGGTCTTACTTGACACAGAGGAGGTAATGGTTGGTGATGTGTTTGGTCTTGAGTCGGATCTTGGCCAGCTGGTTCATGATGTCGATATCTTGCTGGCTGTGTGTGTCGCAGTTCATACAGACCGACATGAGCAGGTCTTGAGCCGCACGAGTTAACTGTTACAACAGGCCGTCAGCCATTCAAATAGCCACATTTATGAACTGAGATAAATAGTGACCTTGACCTATATTAATATTGGTTGACCCTGTACTTACTTACCTTTGGGCTTTGAAGCCAGATCTCAAGGCGCTGTGCCCCCATGGTGCGTACCTCGGGGTAGCCACAGGTCACCGTCATGACACGAAGCAGGTTGCGGGATCCACCCTCCATGGGTTGCCGCCGACTCAACTGCTCCCTCAGCAGGTCCAAAACATACATCTCAATGCTCACCTGTTGGTAGGTGTACCTGGGACATCATATCATCAACACATCATGAGAACAAACATGGTCACAGCCAGTCACAATTCATTAATATCAGTGCCTTGAAGATTGCCTTTGAACTTGTGAACAAAAATATGTAAGCCAGAAATGAACTGGTTGGGTAATTTTTCCATGCACTCCTTCTGGTATTGTGCCTCAAACTAAACCTATTTCATAGCATTTGATTACTAAAATCTTCTATTACATACCATTTAATGTTTATCAATGACATTCCGTCAAAAATATAACCAGGTTACCAATTGGAGGGCACTTTACTGTTGTATACATAAACAGTACTTGGGAATCAGGGTTTTTTTCAAAGCAGACCTATGATTTAATGAATAGCTCTGTTAATAGATACATAGATGTTTGAGATTAAATGAAGAATTAGAGAGAGTAAGTGAATACCTAGGACTGATGAGAGACAAAATATCCTCGTCCAGAGAAGTCTTGAGCATTTTCTCCATGCCACACATGCTGTCCTCATCATCTGCCATGGGGACTGGGCTCAGACCTATTCCACACAAAATCATATAAACTAAAAAGACGCAGACTTATTATAACCATTATTACCACAAGATAAAAAATACCAATCACAATAAGATCAATGAGACACAACAATGTCCTAGTACCCATCGTATCCCCCTTGGTACTGCCAGAGGGAGTGGTCTCGTTGGACAGCATGCTTATCTTGGGCAGTTTGCTGTTAAATGCTGACTGTATGTTCTCTGTGAAGGCCCTACAGTCAGCTCGGTCCACCCAAACTCTCTCTCCCATTGAGTCTTCCAGGTAAACCTGTACATTAAGCACACCAATGGCATGATATCAATGATTGTATAATAATCCCAAATATAAGGATAAACTGAACAAAAGATGTTTTAATGAAGTATACAAAGGGCATATAACGAAGGGAAGAAGAGAAAGGGAGAAATTATTCTAGTTCCATTGGTTCAGTATGATGAAACCACTGAAGGATACCTTGACAAAGTTATCTGGCCAGTTCTCATGTTCAATAAATGCAGCTGTCAGCACATTGCAGGCCAACACAGACACCAACGCATTTCCTTTGGCCTTAAAGTTGAGTGCAACATCTCGCTTCAGCAAGCTACATAATGCCTAAAGTACACAGGTACATGGGTGTTGAGTTCAGTCGGATGGAGGAATAATTGATAAAGCTACAGTGATTGGTCAGAGAAAATCTACAGTCAGATTTAGCTGAAATGAAACATGTGATAGGCATGGATGGATGAAAAGTTTGACAAATTAGTCAAGAATGAGCCTAAATATGATGCAGCCTCTGTGATATAATTATCATAGCCATATTTACCCAATACCAACCACAGCATATCTAACATTTATTCATGTCTGGAAATAATTACTCGTCAACATTTCTGCTTTAAGTCACAAAGAACAATAACTCTTTCATAACTATGACATGAAGCCAGCTTTACCTCAATGATGACCTCGCTGTCGAAGAGGATGGATCTGTGTTTGGCGAGGTACATGAGGGTTAGATAGAGGGCAGCCTCTGGCTTGGCACGGTTCTGCTTGAGGTGCTTGACAGCTCCACAGATGAGGGCTTCTCCAGTCTCCTCATCATCTTGCTCCACTGCTCTCTCTACATTACGCAGCAGCTCATGAGGCTCAACTGAACACATACAGGATGGAATGAAAATACACTAGCTCAACTGAACACACACAGGATGAACACACACAGGATGGACAGGATGGAATGAAAATACACTAGCTCAAAACACACACTGGAGAAAATCACTAGCTCAACACACACAGGATGGAATGAAAATACACTAGCTCAACTGAACACACAACAACACACACAGGAGGAATGAAAAAATACACTAGCTCAACTGAACACACACAGGATGGACTGAAAATGACACAAGCTCAACTGAACACACACAGGATGGAATGAAAATACACTAGCTCAACTGAACACACAAAAAATCAAATGAAAACACACAAGCTGGAAATAGACACACAAGAGGAATGAAAATACACTCTCAACTGAACACACACACATGCCCAAAATAGAACAACTGAACACAAGCTCAACTGAACACATGCAAGCACAATCAACTGAACACAGAGAGGACTCAACAGAACACACAGATGGATGATGGAACTGAACACAAAGGATGGACTGAAAATCAAGTGAACACATGTAGGAAAATCAAGCTTGAACACACACAGGATGGACTGAAAATACACTAGCTCAACTGAACACACAAAGGATGGAATGAAAATACACTAGCTTAACTGAACACACAGAGGATGGAATGAAAATACACTAGCTCAACTGAACACACACAGGATGGACTGAAAATACACAAGCTCAACTGAACACACACAGGATGGAATGAAAATACACTAGCTCAACTGAACACACACAGGATGGAATGAAAATACACTAGCTCAACTGAACACACACAGGATGAACTGAAAATACACTAGCTCAACTGAACACACAAAAGCTCAAATGAAAACACACAAGCTCAAATAGACACACAAGAGCTCAACTGAACACACACATGCCCAAGAGAACATGCACAAGCTCAACTGAACACATGCAAGCTCAATTGAACACAGAGAGGCTCAACAGAACACAGATATGATGGACTGAACACAAAGGCTCAAGTGAACACATGTAGGCTCAATTTAACACACACAGGGTGGACTGAACACACAGATTCTAATGAACACGCACAGATTTGACAGAATACACATTTTCTTGATTGAACAAATACAGCTTCAGCTGAACATAAACAGGCTCAAATGAGCACCCAGACTCAACAGAATACACACAAACTCAACAGAACACAATAGCTCAATTTATGGAGACAAATAACATTGACTTCACCATTTGTAACTTGCCATCTAATAAATGAACAAGCCAATCCAGCACCCACCCTCTTTAGCAATTTCTTCGAAAAGGTAGAATTGTGCAGTGGGAGAGGCTCTCCTGTCTACATCTACTGTCCTCCCCAATGGCGTGAATGTCTGCGACAGTATCTTAGGTTTCTTAGCAAGTAGATTGGAACTGCTTGAGGATTCACGCTTGATAGGGAGTGTGTTGCTGGCACCAGAAACAGACCCTTTCCTGATGTGAGATGATGACGCAATGCTTGTAGAAGTTTTAATCTCGGCTTCACGAGGCTTTGATCCTGAAAAAAACACAGCCTGTAGTTCATATTTTACATTCGATCATGAAACCAATTTTTCATTTTCACATCAATATGCTGCATGGCTTAGAAATATACAGGTGAATGATCCATCATACTTACCGAGGGCAAAGAACTCCCCTGTTGGGTGATGTCCTAAAAAATATAAGAGAACATAAAGTTTAAAACCTTACCGTGGCCACAACATCATGGGACATAATTTGTTCAGTTGCCAACCTTTGGCCTAGGCTCGTTCATGCTGACGAAATATTTGTCGTTTGTTTTAGTTCACTGTCCCAAGATCCCAGCGCACAAATGGTCTATGAATCATAACGTCCTACAATCGTTGCCGTTAAAAGAATGCTTCTCAAATCAAAGCTAGATTGTCTACTTCCGCCATTACATTGTTAACATAAGACTCAGTGATGGATATTGAGATATAGCAATTGATCTAGGTGAGCAATTAGTCGTCAACAACATTTAACATAATTTTTGTCTGGGGGAATATAATGAAACAGTCAGAAAGACGTAATTGCTTTCGGGTCGAAATTGAATTTATTTCACTATTGCAGGGTATAGGATTGGACTTTGACTGTATGTCAGCCTCATCAGCCACTGGCTAAGTTAGATCATTCTCCATGGTTTGATAGAGGTAGTACTTATGCTAGTTGTTGGTAATAATTGTGATTTATTTGGATATTCAAAATAAATGCATAGCATAGCATGTTATGTTTCATATAAACAATTTAAATGATAATTGATTTCAGCAAAAAGAACAACTCAGCACTGACAAAACCCTGGGCAAGGCACTCGCCCTTGGTGTTTTGATGATCTAATGCCACCTCTACGGCGCGGATATGAGAGATCGAAAGTAGTAAATAGCGCGGACGCTGTCAGAGGCGGAGTTTCTTTGCCAAACAAAACCCCCACACCACGTAAAACCCGTGTACCATCAGACCAACAATCCCCAAAGCCCAAGATAAGAGAAGAATCGTACAAACCTTTTCCCTTCGGAGGACGCTTAGGCAGCATGGTTGGTAAGTATACGTTACTTTTTGTTGGTAACAGCTCTTGTCGCAAAAATACGCATTTTATATGACTGATACACCGGTAAATTGATGTTTGGAACCGGACGGTCTATGCTGATGCAGAATATACCGTAGTGCCGAATAAGATCCTTGCGAGATATCCTAATTCTGTTCCAGCCAAGTGTCAAATAGCTTGCGTCGATCATTTCAACATGAGCCTTCAGAGGCATTCTTTCTTTCTTAGTGAAGGTAGCTGGCGGACGTTCGCCAGGCGCGCAACGGTGAGCTCAGAGGGTGATTCAGTCCGTTTTCTAGAAGGTGTTTCTTAATTAAAGTGTTTAATGGTACACCTAAGGGTGAATGACATTTCTTTTGAGATGAATGAAACAAGAGGAAGAATATGACGAAAATCATCATAAACATAAAAAATTTAGTCGCTGTTTAATAATATTTTGCCCAAAAGACTCGAGGGTGAAACGCTACTGGTAAGAGTTATACGGGCAAGTACCCGAGTTACTGGTCGAGAACCGATGCTGGACTAACCGCCCATAGCCGTAGTAGACACAAGAGCTATAATTGGACATCAATAAGAACGACTATAGATCGTCTGCAAGTGCAGCTCAACTCTTTACAAGAAGAAAAAGATAGTCTCATTAGTGAGTGCAGTAAACTTCTGTGCGAGATAGAGGCCATCGAAACCAAGATTTCTGGATTTGAAAGCAGTCTTGAGCCACAAATTCATTGACGGCATCAATGCTGTTACAAGAATTTACACAAGACTTCCCAATTACAAAATCTACAAATACATTTGTGACCACTTGATAGCTGTTGCTGTTGTCATGAATCAGTTATGTTATTAGAAAATAAAAATGAATTAGATTTAGGCAGACCTGATTTATTATTATATTATACATTCACACATAAGAACACAAAATACAATGAAATCAAGATGATTACATTTCACATTATAACTTTTTACATCCTGCGCAATACCAATTACCCTTGGGTGCCCTTTTCATGTTTACACACTTCATTTGGTACCATTCCACCTTGCAGTGTTCACCATCACAAGCAACCATTTTGCCATAGTCTTCGCCATAACCACAGAAACACCATGAGTGGTCAGAATTTGCATGTGTTATGTCTGTAGGGACACTTGGCGATGGTGCTTGCTCAGTTGCAGCGTTTTAGTGAGGAAGAGCGGTCGGAGGCTGAGCTGGTGGACAGTGTGCAAACTTTCCAGTGCGAATGAGCGATTTTGTCATTACTTCCGGTAGAATAATTCGGGAGAAGTACTCCTTCAGTTTTGGGAGAGAGCTGGTCATGAATTGCGGATCTTTGGCAATATATTCGATGTGTATCCCTATGGGGGTCCAGCATACAAAATGGCAAAATGAAGCTGTGGGATGAAGATTGAGTGTGCTTTAGACCTGACTGTAATAGTGATGGTTCTTACTAAGACACGGTTGACAGAGTGGGGTGCTTGCAGTGTGCTGACCGAGATATGAAACACGTTGACATGGGTCAGCTTCCTTGCTGCTGTATGGGCATTTCACCTCCACAACACCTGCGCCGTGGCAATTGCAGCTGATTACTGCATCAGGGGATGTCCCTAAAAAGGGTAACTGTGGGACGACAACAAGACCAGAGGGCCGGATCTGGATGTTCCCCTGTCATTATGTCTTTGTACTGTCCCAAAGCAACGCCTTCTTTCTCCATCCCCCATTTAATAGCATCAGTATTACATTCAGCTTCATAGCCCATAATATGATTCAACAGACTTTGGCTGGGTTTTTCAAGGGATGTTTTCAATAGGCGGCCAAAGTTTGACGCTGTTAGTCGACCACAACGCGGCTACTATCAAATCTGGAATGAAAAAATCCACAGATATCAGGTTAACAAGTCAATATTGGCACCGTTTGCTCTAATATGAGCAAACCCGACACAGGATATACTCCCGGGGATATTCTACAGTGTTAACAAAATACACGAGTCGCCCTATCTTCTTTGAACATCTGTGTGTAGCAATATTTCGTCATTAGTCTATAATTAAGAATCTCGCTGCGAAAATGTAAATATAGTTTTTTGGGCAGCATAACAACCAAATGAAATGGTCACTAAACATCTGTTCAAACCATTTTTGAAATGAAATATTGCAATTTTTTTTTCGAAAATGAGAAAGAAATGTACTCCAAACGCTTATGGAATTCAGTGAAAGAGCTTATAATTATAGCTTCACGAAAAGGGCTTATGCGGTGAGCATTCCAGCGCGTCCAACTTCATGTTGCGATATTACACAATCAACAAACGCTGTTGTTTATATTGAAGTAACTGAGACGTTTTATTAGTGGACTTTTCCGCGCCTCCATATTTCCATGTGTTTTAAGATGGACGTTATGACAAACAACGTGCTGCACTCACATATTTGGGCGGGATTGGAGGTTGCAGGAATCTCATATTGCAGAAGACCTGGTGGCGAGAAATATATTAGTCCATGAGTGCGTGGAAAACCTACCGACAGACATACATAAAAAAATGGCCCACAAATGTAACGGTGCGGTCGATATCTGTCGTATCGTGATCTTTGTTGTGGAGCTGTACGCGATACGCGCTTGATATAATGAAGTAAGACTCGAACTACAGGTGTAGGGTTTATAACAACTTAATCTTCATTAGCTGATTTTAAATATAGAATTTTGGAGCGAGATGTGTTGAGCTCGGAGGCCAGGAGAGAACTGAAGCAAGAGAATATACTTCAGTTCTTGTGAAAAGAAGTGTAAAACGGAGTGTACAATTACAAATATGGCGTAAGTGCTTCCCTCAACGACTAAGGCACGCTACTCAAGGTCCCATAGCCCTTGGCTGCGGGCCCAGTTTTCATGTTAATGATTTTCAATACGCACGCCAAGGTCTAGGCTAACGACATCACTTGAACTGGACCAGCATCCCAGATTTGGGATGCTCCAATCAGAAGCCGTGTCTCTCGGGTACTTTGGAGTCATTGCCTTTGATTGGTCAGAGCACATTTTCAGAATATTCGGCGCCATATTTGTTATTGTACACTCCGTTTTACACTTCTTTTCACAAGAACTGAAGTATATTCTCTTGCTTCACATGGAAATAACTCCAACGGAAGCCCTCGATTACGCGCAACAGTCGCATGGCGTGGTACTGAAAGACTTTCAAAGGATTGTGCACTCTGCTGTTTGATGGGTCGTGACTGTTTCGTGAATGTATCGTAGACTCTAGGGCGAGAAGCGTAGCGGAACCCCTGGAGTCTGGGACGCATACTAAAGACACGCTATCGCAATTTTCATGGGACGTGCAGTAGCCAGGTTTATGAGGGTTGGGGCCTTCAGGCATTGTCTGGACAGAATGGCCATGTGGCTCAAGAATATGGGGTATGTATGAGGAGAGGGGGGAAGCAGCAGGTGACACCTAGGTCATTCGTGGATGTGGGAAGCATGGGTTTATAATTGTGGATGTTGGAAGCTGGGGTTTATAATAAATATCAGTTGGACGATCGTTGGGCACCCGCACCCACATAGAGATGGATAGAACGGGTCAGCAGAATTGGTCTCAGATTCATTGACGCTGGGATGCGCACCGAGATCAACGAACATCCTTAGAAGTATTTTGGCTGTGTATAATCCGATCCTCTCACTCCACGATCAGCCTAACATATACGGTTAGATAACTGACAGCCGAATATCCATGCAAATATTCATAGACCTACAGCGAGTTCTTCAAATCGAAGTGGGTAACCATGTACCTTAGCTCCGGCGTCCGCCCCACCGCCTGTAAATAAAATATCTTGGTGGCACGGTTTCTAACTAACCCTGTATTTTACATTGATCCCTGTTATGTTGATGACTCGTTGCAATCCAAACATCAGCTCCTCGTGACCTTTCATCCATGAAAAATTCTCATTTTATGATCACCCAATCAATAATGCCATGCTTCCTTATAAAGCAAATTAAACATGGACCCCTCTGATGTTGATAGCTCTTGCAAACTAGAAATCAGCCTGACAAGCCCTTTTACCTCTGACTTAGTAGAGAAAATGTCTCATACAAATGAAGAATAATTTTTGGTGGTACGTTTTCTAATTAATCAAGCTAGCTGCCCCAAATTACACATGGTCCCCTTCTATGGCACAACTCACTCTGTGTTCTAGATATGTCAGTTATAACTTGCATATATATATATATATATATATATATATATATATATATATATATATATATATATATATATATATATATATATATATATATATATATATATATATATATATATATATATATATATATATATATATATATATATATATATATATATATATATATATATATATATATATATATATAGTTATCAGAAGTTGTGAACATGATCTTCGACCTGATGAATGAGGTGACGATGTGTCTTCGATGACCTATAATTTTTTAAATTTCTGTTCATAGTACATGCATATATTGCTGCACCATATTATCAAGTTTACTTCAAAAGTCAGTGGTCAAATTTTTTTATGGATGTTTGAATATTGTAATAGACCACACTTCACTGAATACAGCAAAAAAAAAATCGGCCATTTTGACCTTGTACGACGGGTACGGGTTTTTGAGGTCCCGCGGCACACCCCTATCCAGAATAAGGCCAAGTGCCCCCGCCGCCCCCCCCCCCCCCCCCCCCCGGGCATGTACAGCGCAGGTTTCGTGCGGCTCATGTAACACCAGGAGGCACCAACCGTGTGCTGTTATTACGGATACACTTCAAGACCTTCCACCAACAGTGAGAGTATTGACTGAATTTAATTGCTATGGTTTTTTTTTACCAATACCCGGGAGAACACTTGATATTCGATTAATTTCTAACTTTTCTGCGAAATTCCACTCCGAATTCTGGTGGTTGTCAACAAACGGTCTCTTGCATGACGTTGTCGTAAACGACCGCGTGGATTTGCTAAGTTTTTATCATACCATCATCTTCCTGATAATATATTTCACAGGTGAGTCAGTTTATACTAGATTTATACCTTATAACTTTCCGACCTAGTTGCCTTTTCCTCTCCTTTATTCATCATCATAACAAGTCCGTTTCCATCTGACTTACGTTGCGCAAGCTCGCCGCCATATTGGAATTTAATCGCCTCGCACATTTAGGGCGATTATGCATATTTACAAGTTGTTGTGATTCCTGAGACCCTAATGCGATGCATTATACTGATTGTTTATTAAACTGGACTTGTTAAATCAAGTTGACATCGTGAAGGTAAGGTTTTATCATACAATTTTCTACTTTGGAAATGCCATCTTCGAGAACCAAGAGGGAGCTCAAGCTCCACTTGGTTCAAAAGAGCTACCTTGCCATGCTCTACCAAGTCCAAGTCCCCTATCACACAAAAATGCCCATTCCAAATGCAATCCTGTCGCATTTTCCAACTATTAATGCGAAAACTTCATAAAGGTGCGACTGATCGAGTGATTGACCTGGAATAACCTTTTGTTCTGCTATCATCCCGAACGACATTTATCACAGCTCACAACCGCTACCAAGCAAAATGCCTCAACAGGAAAAATGCCACATTCCGTTTATAAGCAATATTTGAAGTGGCTAGCATGTAAATGACAAACTGTATTAAAATCATTCAGCAAAGAATATGTAAATTAAAGGAGCAAACTTATTTATCAATTAAATTGAAATGGCACACTAATAACGAAAATCGTCAGAAGCCGTTTATTCTACAATCCAAATAGTTCACAGAATATTGAAAGCGTAACCTAAAAATACAGCCATGTAACGCATATATATATATATATATATATATATATATATATATATATATATATATATATATATATATATATATATATATATATATATATATATATATATATATATATATATATATATATATATATATATATATATATATATATGCATGTATGTTCAGGGTAATGTTGGGTGGACGAATGAATATGCTGCCGATACAAAATCGTGGATCTACTGATGCTGCTTTGGTGTCGATGTTGGCGCCGTCTATCGTGTGTGAGGGAGAGCGGCGCCGGCAATTCGCTGCTGGTCTTTACTGTAATGTCGCTTGTGGATCAAGTTGAACTGGTGGGCTTTCTGAAACAATAACGAAATCATTTAGATACTGATAATATCTATAAACACAATAATCTAAAAAGCCTCAAAAATAAAAAATATCACATTGTGTCTTGCGACGATCATAACATTTTGTTGTTGTGATGATTGAAGATACTGAGATTATAAACTGATCATAAATTGTGTTTAAAAAGCATGTGACCAATGTAGATATTATGCTAATTATGGTTAATAACAGTTGAACAAATGCGAATCAAACTTAGGTTTGATGATCAAACCTCAAACTTGGAAATGAACTCTGAGAATGTGGAGAAAAATTCTGAGCTGTTGATGGACTTTGGATCTTCTCCGAAATAAACCACAACCATTTGAAGCTGTTCAGAGGTGCTGGCATGCAAACTGAACAGACTCTGTATCTCATCGGATGCCACGGAGATAAAATGCTGGCAAAGGTCAAGGTCTTTACGATCAACAAAGATGGATATATTTTGAATTCATTGGTCAGAAATATCTAACACTATGAAAATTGAGGAAAAAAGCAATATTTATTGTATAAACTAAGATGAATATACAGGTAAAAGATACTCCTATGATGTCATTAAATCGGTCATTAGCGCCTGCATTTTGCTTCTTGCTGTTCAAGTCGTTCAAAGTACTGGAAATTTCCTGCAGCGAAATATGGAAATCACTCGCACGCGTTTCCACTTGACATTGATGCGTAAGCAGGTTAGATGAATCATCTAACATAACAGCTTTGTTTGACAACTAGTTGGTTCGTTTGTTGTTATTAATTTATGTTGTGTTTGTTTATTTTGATTATAATACGGTACACGAACCTGCAACACCTTGCGTAATTCACTAAGTTCTTCTACAATGAGCGCATCTGAAACTGCAATCATCAGATCACATTATTACACCAATAGGGCGAGCTGTACGCAAACGGAACAGCATAAAGCAGGCCACCAAACAAATCAACCCCATAGCCTGACATTCATATAATCAAAGTGGCAAACAGAAACATAGAGCTGGGCACTTTCTTTATCATAACGTTTGTAATTGTATTAATCCCTTTCAATGATATTCCGTAGTTCAGATATCGGATAAATTCAATGCGTGCTAAATATTATCTGTTGCTATCTGCGTGTTTCGAAGCCCTGATAATCAAATTGGTGTGTTGATGGTCTTAATTGAACCACAGCACAATGAACCCCACAGATACCTCACCAGCGTGCAACACTTTCAGCTTATACCACACACAAACTTAATTACTGGACGAGCCTTATATAATTGACAGCATGGACAACTTCTACGTCAGCAGGCGGCCAAGTCAGAAATTTAATGGAGAGAAAGAGCTTCACACAAATGAGTTTTGAAATAATATATATATACATATATATATATATATATATATATATATATATATATATATATATATATATATATATATATATATATATATATATAGATATATATATATGTATATATATATATATATATATATATATATATATATATATATATATATATATATATATATATATATATATATATATATATATATATATATATATATATATATATATTATATATATTTATTGTATTTTATAGCTGTGTTAGATATCCGGTCCAAGTATGCACAAGCTGAATGACCGAAAAGACCTTATCTAAGGGATCCAAGACAACCTTTCAAACCTGTTTGAATTTTATTTCTCTACCTGCTTTTGTTACTGAAAAATATGGAAATAGTGAAACATTAATTATGTCAGCCCGCTAATAGAGCAGCTTCGCCATACGAAGAAGTTTATTATACAAAGATGGATTCGTGTAAGAACAAGTTTGTATTAACAGCTTACCCTTGGCGGCCACATGGACCGTGGATAGCTCCTGCGTTAGTTGGACGGCGTCGGGAAATGAACAGTATACAGCATCAGCCAGCACATGCAAGAAACTAGCCGTGCCGTCCGTAGTCTTGGTCAAGTCCAACTGACACCACAAACAGATCAAATATGAACGGGATCACAAATGTTGGGAATTGATTACATCTCGTAGGTCGCGGGCTCCCAGTTTCGATTTACATTTACTCATAGAGTCAGACAGTCGAAGACGAGACGTCAGGCGTTAAGAACGGGAGGCACTATTGACGGGTAGATGTTGTAGAACACATCATCAGCATTACCTGCGACAGGAAAGATATTTTGAAGCCCGCCGCTTGTCCGACTCGGGCATTGCCTTTATTCATATAGTTTCCCATCGCAAGCACCATCTGTGTCAAAATTTTTTTTTTAAGTTGTCGTTCATGCAGTAAACAAGCGTAAAACAAATTTCATCATTCATCATATACATCTACTGCGTGTGTGTATTTATTATATATCGCCAATAAAATCATCATTAGAAAAGAGTTTAACGCCAAAATACGAAATTATTCTTTCATGTAAAGGTTAAATGCAACGTCAGTAAAATTATCATGACGTGAAAAATACGCATTTTTTCCTAAAGAATGAATACAGATTATACGAAGCTGACCTCTAGCACTTTAGCCAGATGTTGACTCTGTTTGAGTTCTTGTGCAGCCTTCCTGATGCAGCGAAGATTCTGAATCACCAACATGACATGCCCATCAACAAACCCATGGCCACAGTCGCTCTGTTAGCATGCTGTGCTCCAAACCATAAAGCGGCAAATAATCGTATCGAGGAAAACATGACGCGGCAACACTACAGCACTAACCTGATTCACTTCTTCCACTTTCTCGGCAAAATTAGCTTTGAACAATAATGCCTTGAGTCTTTGCTCAAACCCAGGAACTCGACTCATCTGAATATTAAAAATCGGAATGAGTACACGAATGATGGTTATGTGTGTGTGGGGGGGGGGTGTGAGAGAGAGAGGGGGTGGGGGTTACAACAAGGAGATTATTATTCAACAACAATAATAGCTATGTAAATATTCGTGAATCTTATTTAGCTGATAAGAATTCAATGCTGATTATGTAGCCTATTTATGGCCATGTTTGACAAACCGTGTAGAACCAATCTGCCATCTGGCGGCAGAAAGACCGGTTTTAGCTGATAGGGTACTGCGCATGATTCACAGTGAATAAAAATGGTTTTTCCCAATGTCGTGGTTGCTAAGTCGGGAGCGATATCTCATTATCGAACTGGTGCGCTTTTAACCGAATTTTACGACAATTAACACCCAAGTCATCGTACTATTTATACTTCAGCAAACAGATCTCAACTCAGTTTAATTTTGACTTTTCTTCATATTATTGTCTCTCTACGCATGATTCACCCAGTGAAACAAAATCATGGTTAGGTGAGTTCAACTGGTATGCCGCCATGTGGTGGATTGGTCCTGCACGGTGATCCAGGTGTATTTCTGTGCGATGGCATATCGAACTAGTAAGTGTGTGTGTGTGTGTGTGTGTGTGTGTGTGTGTGTGTGTGTGTGTGTGTGTGTGTGTGTGTGTGTGTGTGTGTGTGTGTGTGTGTGTGTGTGTGTGTGTGTGTGTGTGTGTGTGTGTGTCAGCGAGGGGAGGTGGATATACAGACCTCATACATGAATTGATCAGGCTTGCTGAGTTCCTCAACGACGCCAGTGTAACTGTCATACCTCTCCATCTGCACAGAAAGGCAAGTCAAGGACACAGTAATGATCCCTCCAGGACGATCACCCGAAAAACAAGGCCTACCTTCGCATGTACACTCATCAATGCGAACTAGCAAACCACATTAATACACACACACACGCACCCACGCACACTCACACATACACACACACACAAACACACACACACATTCATATATATATAAACCAACCTCTTTGGCATCCGGTGCGTATGTGAGGATCTGCTTTAATATTTCCGGCGGAAGGACGGATTCATCCATGGTAAGCAGAGCTTGGCGGATATCCGGTACTGAGTGCTTCATGTGCCCCACCAGTATAGCTTTAGTCGAGAACATACTTCAAAATCTACATACAAGGATGTAAAAGTCATCTAATACATATGACTTAATGATTACACATACGTACATATATTGTAAGCTTTCTTAGGGCTGAGAATATACTGTTCCCCCTTCCGATCCGTGAATGCTTCCGCTGAAAACAACAATAATGTGAATAATGAATGATCACGTGACTACATTTACAATACGACCTTCTTACCTACTCCATGCTTATACAAGAGTATCATATAATGAAATCGATCACGTCTTCGCGGTGGTGATACATATACTTACATATTTTGGTTTTCTTGGTTGAGAATTGGTGTTCCAACTCGAGGAATTTGACGATATCTTCCAATTCTTCCACTCCGCCAATCTAAAAAGAAGGGGATATATATGATTCAGGCAAACTACGTATTAAAGGAATGCTTTAGGAATTTCTAATTAAGCTGCACGATTGACCGTGCCATTATCAAACACTGGCATGATATAGTGTCACCATGATCTGATTTATTGCTGACCACGGGGTCAGACTGACCTTGGCCCAGACTGTGTTCTCAGGGGCGCTGTCCAACTTCTCCCAGTTCATTCGCTTTACGCTCATGCCGATTGTCTCCACCGGACGTGACGATGGCAATGGCGGTGGAACTGAAATCATGGAAAAACGAAACGCATGACAAACGTGATGGACACATGTCAAATACATCGTGAACAATGTTTCAGTTATCAGTTCATCTGTATGAGATATCGGCGTCACTGTCCTTAATATCGCTCGCGAGAAAGGCTTGGAAATTTCAGTAAATGGGATTAATTACGGCGCTTACCGGGCGGTGGAGGCGGAGGTGGAGGTGGCGGTGGTGGTGGTGGAGGCAGAGGGGCAGTGAGCGCAGGGGACGGTGATCTGTAGCCCTCAACTCTGACGACGGGCTCGGACAGGTCCGAGGTTCTGGGGTATTTCAAGATGTGCGGCATGGATGAAGATCCTTGGTTGGAGGAGGAGGAATGGTCTCCGCCAACCACGTCGTCCAGAGCCTTGAGGGCATCCATAGCTTTGGTGTGGTACGACTCTGTCATGGAGTTATCACTGTCCATGGAATTATCACCTCTAATCTGCCTCTCTCGCGCCAGTGACGGTGAATCAATATGTGAGTACAGAGGCTCATATGACAGTCCGTTATTTGGAACATGTCTCGGCAGGCTTTCCTTATTTTTCTTCCTCATTTCTTTATCCGATTTGGAATCCAATCTGCGGTCTCTTTGGGTATTCCTTTTTGGTCTTGCAGAATGGACGGCAATTATTTCAGTATTCTGATCATCATCCCCATATACCTTCACAATAGTTTTATAACCAGGTTGCATCGGTTTATCAACGTTAGAAGCAAAGCTGACATCGTGTGAAGGTGTCGGTGCTGTAGTTTGTGCGGACCGTTCACTTGTCAATTTTGAATTTCGGTGTTCGCTGGTTGCTGTTGCTGATGTTTCGATGAAATTACCTGCGAATCATGTCAAAGCAATGATGTACAAGGTTTATATCGCTATAGATAAACTTGTTCCACGCAAATAAATTAGGTCAAGGACATCTATTCATTCTAGTCAATTTTGAATTTCGTTGTTTGCTGGTTGTTGTTGCTAATGTTTCGATGAAATCACCTGCGAATCATTGCATAGCAATGATGTACAAGGTTTATATCGCTATAGATTAACTTGTTCCACGCAAATAAATTAGGTCAAGGACAGCTATGATTCTAGTCACAAGGTTTTGTATCGCGAATATAAAGATGATACAAGGTTTATATCGCTAGAGATTAACTTGTTCCACGCAAATAAATTAGGTCAAGGACAGCTATTCATTCTAGTGGTATAAGCGCCTGGTGTTTTTTTTTCAACTGGATGAGCCTATATCAGCCCAACCAGGGCATCGCGAATATCATGAATATATACAATAGTTATTTTAATCTGACCTGTACCATTTAGTATATTCAGAATCAATAATCTCAAACATAAAGACGTACCAAACAGGTATCTTGAAGGATCGATATTGCCTGGACGCTGCTGAACATCGCCAAGCGGTTGTGATTTCGTTGACCTAGATTTTGATTTCTTTGTGACCTTGGGACTGAGGTTCAAACTTATTGATGAAAAGTCACTTTCATGGTCGCTGTCGTCAGAGAAACTGTGCGAACGAGGGAGCGGCGAGAAATCCTTGGTACGCATGCCATAGAGAATCTCATCGTCTGATTCCTGTGTCGACATAAAATCAAGCACGCCTTTATATTTATGAAACTTATATTTCAAATAGCAGTTGATACATATTTGCGTTTATTAAACAGAGCATTGTTTACGAGTGATAAACGCACTTACGTTACCAGGAGTGTTTGGCAAGGGGTCGAAACCATCTGTAAACATAGAAATCAGTGACTGAAATGGTTAATTTTATGCATATATATCATGACATAAGCCATCATTAATTTGTAATGAATTTTCCTATGAACTTGTTAGCATGCGTTGATATGAAACATTTGATAATAGATCAATTACAGGTGGGTTTGGACTGTGGTTGAAAGAGGACATCTCCATTCCTAGGTGTGGCGAGTTTAGGCTGACCTTGCACAGACCGCCATATTGTCGTGCCCCCAGATGGAACAGGTGCGTTACCTGGTCCGGGGTACATAAGCGGCATAATTAATATCACTTTTAAAATAAACAATAGCTGTATTAAATAACTCAATCAAATAGCATTTAATTAATGGTTATTAGAAGGTGGAGGAGGTGACCGACTATTTTTGATGACATGTTGAGGTAAGCCTAGGGTTTGTTGTGCCAGTTTCTGGTGGCTTGGAGAGAGAAGAGGTATTATGTAGAACCACAGGGTCCTTTTGGATGACGTGTCCAAGATATCTGTGAGGTCCTCCAGTAAATTCTGCACATCCCTGCACATAATGAAGAACGTGATTTGACGAGACTTATCTACCTCTATCGAACCGGTAAACTTCTGGCTAATAGGCATTTACTTTAATCAGGGACACAGCTGTTACTTCTGCCATTACTACAAATGGTTATATCTTCAAATATCTAGCAATGGAATTTCCTTGTTTTGTGTATTTTATTGGAATAATTATCAAACTGTATTATTATGTTTTCTCCGTAGCAGCCGGCGTGTGAGGTGGCCATATTGTTATGACGTACATGCGATATCGATACATCGATAATAAACTTGTGCAGTTGCTTTGAGTCACGTGCTCCTAGTGCGAACATATGGTAGGTGTGAATAAGTAGCGCGATCTCACCGTCTCTCCGTGTAAGTGTGCAGTGTCTGCTTTAACTGGCAACGTTCACGAGAAGTGAGCAGATAGCCCAGCTGCTGTTTGAAGGAACCCGAAGTCTCCCACGACCGATCCATGGCTCCAACCCCACTGCTGGGGCTGCTACTACCAGCCGGCTCTGGCAAGGTCAACACCGTGGATCATACAATCATAACTCTTTATATGGTCACTCAATGGTTTGGTAAATGTAAACATATATATATATATAGAGATAGATATAGAGATATAGAGAGAGAGAGATATAGATATATAGAGATATATATAGATATATATATATATATATATATATAGAGATATATATATATATATATATATATATATATATATATATATATATATATATATATATATATATATATATATATATATATATATATATATATATATATATATATATATATATATATATATATCGCTGTGTGTGTGACTGACGAAACGTAACCTGCATTGATGTGGACAAATCGCTTGATATGGACAAATCGCTTGGACTCCATCTACCTGTGACCTGGGGCGAATATCGCTGTAAGCTTCCGTCACTTCGCCACAAACCCAACTTAGTCTGCAAGTCTGAAACAATGTCCATCTCTGCTGATTGAGAATAGACTTTGAATTGTGTGCCAATTTTCCCACAATTTTTCACATTAATCAAGAAAGAATGATAGTTAGGTTGGCACCTTGCCGTTGTTGTTTTGCCATTGGGGCGTACTGCATGGCATACTTTTGATGCTGTGACGTCATACGTGGTAGCAGGTAGGCCCAGAGACATTGTTTAGAAGGAGTATCCAGGACTATAGCGACGTCATCCACCAATTGTGCAATGTTCCTTAATTAGCATGACAAATTGCAATACAAGTGATAACGATCGGAAACTGATAGTCGAGTGTCGAAAGCATTAACGATAACAAAAGAGCATTTTCATTCAATTCAAGGTTATTGCTTAAAAGTTAACTATGGAAATATGTTATCATATGACATGCATCTCTTGAAACACTGATCTAGAATCCCGATTTGTACTCAATATTCTCTCTGAACACATATTGTATGATAAATATACATTCGGATACTAGATCATTTTGCACAAGCAGTCAGTTTGTATCATATATTGTTCTGCGTTGATCGTTATTTTGATGAATCTATTACAGTACTCATTAGCTCATTTGCATTAAAACCATAATCAGCTGTCATTGTTTACTTACTCCAATGTGCTGCTTTGTGTATTTTTAGTATACCTATAACTAAGATTCTTGGTTGTATTTGTCATTTTATGTCACTTGTCATTGAATATCATATGATAAATGAGGTTATATTAAACACATTGTACGCTCTGATGAATGCTATGTGCATTGATTGATTCTCGTGCCGTCTTGCTACTCATAATTTGGTATAGCAATCTTTCTGAGACTAATTAAGCTTTAACACTGCGTTACCTATCTCTGTTGTAGTCTGACAATCCTTGTCTCAGAGCGTTCTTCTCCACCACCGTCAACAGGTGGTCTGCCTTCTCCCGGAAGTTACGACCTTGACCTTCCAGAAGTATGTTTCCGTCGGGGAGCCAGTCGGATGAGGTGTCGTGACTGGACAAGGACGAATCTGTGCCCGTCTGTTGGTCATACTCCGACAGCCCTGGATGTCATGACATCTTATATGGTAACGGTGAAGAGATGAAATTAAGTCTTCTAGTGTGTATGGTGAGTTCAATGTGGCGATGAACGCTGTTGATGGACGAGTTTCTAGTGAATTGTGCCACTAAACAACATCGGCGACACATATCCCACAATACTGTTTATGCGCGCCACGCTTTGACTTGTGGGATGCGAAAAACGAGTAAGAACATTCACCACGCCCTCATCGTCAGTAGGGCAGAAAAGCTGAGGGGGGGGGGGTGGTGGTAGTAACATAACACGGAACTCATCCAGCGATATGATTTACCGGCCAGTAATGGCGATTTCATCTCTGGCACATAACGATATCTGGCGTATATGCAATCATAATAATAATTCAGCATTGATTACTAATGCCATACACGTGCCCTTTCTTACCTTTTCTCGCAGGACAGGTATCCACGAGGAGACTGGGGGAGTTGCCGCTTCCCTGTAAGAGCCGGATCAGGTGGTTGTGACTGCACTCTCTGACATCACACATCAGCAGTCACACTATATTCAAACTCAAGATTAATATCAAAAGAAAACCGATTGACAGAGCTTCGGAAGTGGCCGTGACTTTTAACTGACTGGTAATTTCTCATTGAAAACATTGGCAATATATTATTCACGAAAGAAGTTCTTTTAAAACAATGAGCTTATGGCCACAACACTCTCCAGTCACCTGACATCCATGCCATTGAGTTTGAGGATAGCGTCTCCGGCTTGTAAACCGGCCCATTCCGCTGGTCCGCCCGCCATGACGCTCTCAATACGCACGGGGCCATGGCCCCGCAAAATGAACCCAAAACTTCCTTTCTCCCGGCGCACCACAACAGTCCTAGGGGAGGTTCCCAGAAACATACGGAAATGCTTAATATATCGCTATATGTCAGTATATCACTCAATTTTACGTGCACACTTACAGCAATATACATCATCATAACAGGACTTATTTTTGTCAATACATCCGTCACACGTGTTCAATCACGTGGTCTCTACTCAATCACAGACGATGATGTGAAACTAATTGGATAATTTATCTATGTTATTAACTACCGTTAGTTTATGAGCCAGGTGATAAAGTTGTAGTTTTTTTCACAAGTGTTGGTCGATTGATTGTCTCACCTGTATTTGGGGCTAGGCTCGCCATGAATGCTGTCACCCCTGTGGTAATTAGGTTCCGATTCGGTTCCACTGACGGCGCTTGTACCCGGTAAAGGCTCGTGGTTTAGGATACGGTCAAAATCCGGACGGTGTTTCCAGGGTATAAAAGGTCTGCGGGGCAAATCACCATGGTGACCGTTACTATGAGGACTGTCGTGATATAAATGACATGAGCAAAATCCTGGATCCAACAAACTGTCAACGGAGACCTTACTTGTTCTTTCCTCAACAACTTTAGGAGTATTTTGCATGTTTGGAGTGGGTGGGTTATCTGTGTTACTGGAGTCGGCCTGGTGTTTAAGATTGCCATTAGATAATGGCTTGGACTTGACGCGAATCACGTCGTCACGGTGACTGCTGAAACGCGGCCATTGTTCCGTGCAGCGTTCAGCCATGTACCCCGGTACAGTGTGCACAGGGCCCTTAGTCATCACAGGCGCACGGAGTTTGGGCTTCTGGACATAAGGCAATACAATATTTCTACGGAACTGGTCTATACTCCTTTTACCCATTACGTTGTTGGGAGTGATGCTGTCGCTTTGTTTATGGAGGCTGACGTGTCGGGATACCGGTACATTTTTACCACGAATCCCAGATGATGGCAGTGAATGGCTTTGTGTGCTTAATACCACAGCGGTACGCTGCCCCGGGGGCGTCTCAAAACGTTTTTTCTGTTGTCCATTATGGAGAGTAGTCGCATTGAGATTTTGCTTGACGGTATGGGGCCACCCCGTAGTACCATTCGGAACTGTTCTCTCAAGGTCACCTCGCACTGACCGCAGCTTTGGCACCCGTGACCTCGTTCTATTTGAAACTTTCCCATCAGTGATCGTCTCTTTTGAAGGAGACCCAGAGCGCAGTTCTGAGAAGCTCCCTGATGTCTTAGATCTCACAGAATTGATTGGCGAGAGTTGTGATTTGAAAGACTTAGAAGGTTCATGGTGCTCTCTCTGACCTGTATGTTCTATCTGACCTTGCGTGTTCTTCAATGCTTTGTGACGGATTCGCTGCTGAGACATGGTGATTTATAAACATTGCTCAAATACCGTAAGAAAACATCGCTCCGAAGCGCGGTATCCTCACGAGCACCATACCACGTACAATCATACGCAATGGGGATTCTCACCTGCCTCTACGCCAGGTGCCCAACACGGCATATTCACCACCCGCATAATCACCGCACAAAGTATAAGCGAATCAAGCGATGATTTTAATTCCCTTTAGTAATTCCTTAACTCCCATATACGCATCCATTGCCCACGCTGTATCCGTCATACCCCCTTGCGGGGTTGTACTGATGGCACCAATGGCATATCCCACGAGTTGAAATTCCAGACACCACAACCGGGGAGCCTCTCTTGGCCCCCGATGACAGATTAGTGAGACTTTCTCACTCTATGTATACGTTATGTACAATAGAAATAGGAAGGATTCCGGAACAAGCAACAAGTCCTATTGATTAGCGGTGATCAGACGTTGTGTGGTGTGGGGGCATGGGCGGCAGTAGCCAGTTCGCCAACGTCTATGCTGTCTCTCGGTTTGCAACAGGTGTTACGGGCCTCGCCCCATGATCATCCCATCCCAGGCACAAATACAATACCGAGCGTGTATTTAGAAATAGACAGAGCTCGGCTCAACAGCTGCCCAAGCGGGTCCCTATATCAGGGCTCTCCACTCCACACTGAGTACCTTACCTTCAGTGGTCATATTGTTAATGGTTTTAATCAAAGATCAATGGGGGATTGCATGGATTCGGTCTCTGGAACCCACGTCTGGCGGTGTTTATTTCCCCCTAATAATTCTAGCACGAAGCTGGTATTCAAGCGGTGTCATCCAGCCCAAAGAACTGCTCCATATAAATGCAGTGATTGATAACTGCATGCTAGCTGTGCTGCGGTGTCCAGATCAATGAATGGATTGGATTGCCTTGATCGATGCATGATGGCAATCATTACTATGGACACTTGCGGGGTGCCTTTTTGGTGGAGAGCATTTGGATGATAGCATTCATCATCAGATTTTAGTATTATAGAGAGTTTCTTGATGGAGTCTTACTTGATGTTATCATTAGGGCAGAATCCGACCGATGGTAATGACAAATATACACCAAGGGACTAGAGCTAGAAAGTTAATATGTCAAGGTTCAGGATATGGATAGTACGCCGTGGCTGTTCAGAGCACGTGTGCAGCGATTATTTCTATTAACTACTACAATTTCATTTGTTTCTGTCACCCACATATAATTAACGAAATTGACATGGAGCTGTACTGTACAGTAAGCCACATAACTTTTTGCGAAATTAACCATTGATCCATATTGGCATATCTGTATGCAGGTTAACTGTCAAGCTACAGACGTTTCAGAAACGAAAAATATACGCGTATCATCAATGGTCAAGCTATTAAAAATATATGCCTCGCATACATTAGTTAAATGCAATGATAAATAAACAACAACATCAAAAAATCAATTTGTGATTTGGAACATCACATTTGAGTGATATGTACCTTATTTCACGCACTAGGTTCCTGTCGTTTGGGTTTTGGAGAAGCACTGATAGCGCATGCGCAAACATATCAATATCACGTGATTCTGCGTAGCGTTTCAACAGACCGACGACTGCCATCTTCTTTTCATAGTCCAGCCCAAGCACGATGTTCATCTGGTGAAAGGATATCACCAAATTATCAATTTATGCAATTGATCAAAATAGTTGTCAGCAAAAATTAATAATTCAGTCTAAAATACAATGGTGCCTCAAAACATCTCAAGAAAATCATCGATCTAGCAACCAGTTCAGGGCGTAGTCATTAATTTCAATTTCCAACAGTTTACTGCATAGATATTTGGTGCTGTAACTGCCAGGCCAAACTATTCATAAGAACTTGGTTCTAAGGTCTTCCCAGATCATGTCGCTTCCTGAATCAATCGGGATTTTTCGGTAATGATTGCTTGGATGATTATGCTTCGTCCGAATACAATTTAACATGATATATATTTCTCAACCATTATACAGTCAGTATCACGAATCGTTATCAAACAATCACAGAAGTGACAAATCAAATTGTTTTCATGCTTCACAGAACGAAAGAGATACATGAAGGTCATCGATATGAGTAATCAATATGCGCTAATAACGCGGGAAACTCAAGGCAACGCCTCACGGTTTGACGAACAGTGATTGGTTTGCTTCAAATGGAGAGCCGAGTCGAGGAGAGCATACTGATCCATATCTTATGTGAACGTACCGAGCATGCTTAGTGGGTGGCTCAATGGCACAACCCTAAAACTAAGGCAAAGTACGAGGCTTGGGTGAGGCTCTGGTCGTCTTCATATTGACCAAGATCGTAATGATACTTTAATAACATTAAAAAATATATGTTGTATAATGGCTGAATGGGCTCATGCATTATCTGCAATTCGTGTCTTAAATCGTATTTCATGATGAGCCATCACAATCTGCCGGGTCCTTTCTCATAAGACGACGTGCCATCAAAATGGTGCACCAACCGCCACACTGGACCTAACAACAAGGGATCCCAATGGCATTTGCAATATAACAGTGGGTCATCTGGCGAATGCCATCTAGAGTTCCAACTGATGCAACATTCATAGGTTATGACCCCAGTCATTCTCTAAATAACCATGTTCGTGGTCATCGAGTTTTTGCCCCACAGACACAACTAGAATGCAAAGCGCAAAAGATCCAGTTAAGATCGTTATCAGTTGTGTGACGTAACACTATGGAGCTCATTAGCTAAACTTGAACAAGATGTGTTTAGGCATGCTTTAAAGTTTATAAGGTGAAATTTGTGCTAATCTTTGTGCCTAAAATATGGTGCAATTGAAATCATTAAAGACATGTGTTGTGATCTGAAAGGGCTTATGGTTAAAATTACTTATATCCATGTATTTATATACAAGTGGATGAAAACCGCTGGTTGTAATTCAACTGAAGAAATTCAAGCGTTTGGAAACCATGACTTTTCATAAGATCGGCCAACCGAAACATGCCATCGTAAACATATCAACTTCCCGATTAATCCAATCATAAACAGATGAATAAAATAACATTCTGTTAAATAAGAAGGAAATAGCATTCATCACAAATAAATCAATGTACATGATTACTGCAGAAACGTTATTACATCGTCCGATTGAATTATTAATCAACCAATATTTTGTTTACAATGCAGCTGGCTGGTTGCCATGGATGCCTGCCGCGTGGCGGTACTTTCATACCGTGACTGGTTGACATTAATACCAACATAAGTCGGAATTAAGCCCCGGTGGGTTATTGGCCACAGCAATATGCTATCATTTTCTGATGGGACTATATAATAACAGGTATTTGCAAGCGAGCAGCTGAGACAACAGGGCGAATATTGCGGATGCTTAACACCCGACCTACACATGTACTAACCTTGGCAAAGAGGTCACGTGCTCGCCGCACTCGACTGCTATGATGGCCATTTAACTCACGTGACTTTGTTGTCACGGCAACAAGGACCAGCGTCATTCGTCCGATACGCATTGAAAGTAATCTATCGAGCAAGTCGGGGTTGTCTAATCTCTGACCGTTGACTTCGAGCAGCAGGTCACCTGCAAGTTGCATACAACATGATGCCAATCACAAACGAGCAGTCATAGTCGTCTGCTCCATATTTACAATAACAATGTATTTAAGCATAGACATTAGCAAGTGTTTATATTTTCACGTTTGATTTAAGTCACATCTGAAAGTGCCCACTGGGTTGTTACATCCGCTACAGGGTACGATCATGCAACTTGTGATGGATAAAAACACAAGCTGACAAAATTGTCCTCATTTAATTGTCCTTAGTGTTTATATACCTGGTCGTATGCCGGCCTGGTAGGCTGGACCTGGTGGATCCACGGCGTCCACTTTGACTGGTCTGCGGCAATGTATGGTGAAGCCATATCCCCATCTCCGCGAAGCCATCAGCTCAACCACTTGAAGCTGCGACGTGACGCTCACGGCAGGAGGCCACGCGGTCACGTGACCGGCCAGCGTCCGAATAGCTTCCGCTGACATGTCCGTCACGTTATGTCCATCCACTTCAACAAGCTGATCACCGGGACATATACCAGCCGAATGCGCGGCGCTCGGTTGCTGTACATTGATGACGTAGCAGGGTCCGTCCCCGGTTATTGAAAAGCCACAGGACTCGGGCCAATGTTGCGGAGAAACGCTGTCACTGTACCCAGCTGGCATCGTGCGTTAATTCTTCAAGAAAACACTATGAAAATGTAGTCTCCTCCGACGATTAAATTATGCCATCATAACTACTTTTATTTATAGGCTTAGATAAGTCAGGATAATCCGATGTGTCGCGCTATATCTCTTTTGAACTGCTAAAACCGTGCTAGTCGTTTCACCTGGCCGAGGTTGGGGAAATGATTCTAATCAACACAATTTCACCTGCATTGTACAGGTAGAACAATGGAGATCGATCGATTGAGAATTGAGTTCCTGATTGCCGCTCATCCATGACTTATTAATGCCAGACAGGCCGGTCGGACGGCCGGCTCCGATGTGAGTGTGCGTGGGGTGTGGGAGGATGGAAGGGTGCGAGATCGGAGGGAGTTTTGGGGTGAGACCTCCAGCCCTGGAACAACATGGAAAAACCGCGGCGTCGCTTGTCGGCCGAAGTAGCACCAAAACGTCCAGGGTGTATGGTGTGCCCGGGATGCTGTGGCGACTTGCTAGACCCACGATAGCCCCCCGATATATTCGTTTTATTTCAACACTCCCAACCTTGGCTGCGGATGATAGTTGGCTCGGAGTCAAAGGAGTGTTTGGTTAATGCTGGGACTGTGATTGTACCCGTGTCACATCAAGACATATGAACACACGTATGTACAAATATGTATATATGTGTAATGTAAAGCAGAGATTCCATATACGCGTAATGCGTCATCGGTCATCCGAATCCGACAAAAATCGATAACAGGCAAAAGCCCGGCGGTGATTCCATATGTCCGTCTGCGAATACGACAACGCATGGGGCTGCGTATCCGACAAAACGAATCGCTCCATGTAGCGATTGGCACGTCTGCGAATGCAGAAACGGATGGGGGAATCCAGATTGTGACGTCATTGAATGGGGTTTTCCCGAAAGAAAGCAGGTTAGTAGGTCCACAAGTCTAAAAATGCCGAAGAGTTCCGTGAACGACAAAGCATGACGGTAAACGCGTTGGCTCGGAGCCAGGAATGTTTATTTCGTTGTCGAATCCGCGTCATACCCTGTCATAGGTGCACGTGTATAACCACAGGTGCACGTGTATAACCACACTCACCTCATATTATCTATAACAGCAAGAGAGGACAAAGCTTCGCAAGATATTATTGCGCAAAGTTGGAAAACTTGACTTCTTCGAAAACCAAACCAAACAGAGCATTGATTGATCTGTATTTGCATGACGGTAAACGCGTTTGTTCGGAGCCAAAGGAATGCTCATTTCGTGGTCGAATCCGCGTCATACCCTGTCATAGGTGCACGTGTATAACCACAGGTGCACCACAGGTGTGTATAACCACACTCACCTCATATTATCTATAACAGCAAGAGAGGACAAAGCTTCGCAAGATATTATTGCGCAAAGTTGGAAAACTTGACTTCTTCGAAAACCAAACCAAACAGAGCATTGATTGATCTGTATTTGCATGACGGTAAACGCGTTGGCTCGGAGCCAAAGGAATGTTCATTTCGTGGTCGAATCCGCGTCATACCCTGTCATAGGTGCACGTGTATAACCACAGGTGCACGTGTATAACCACACTCACCTCATATTATCTATAACAGCAAGAGAGGACAAAGCTTCGCAAGATATTATTGCGCAAAGTTGGAAAACTTGACTTCTTCGAAAACCAAACCAAACAGAGCATTGATTGATCTGTATTTGCATGACGGTAAACGCGTTTGGCTCGGAGCCAAAGGAATGTTCATTTCGTGGTCGAATCCGCGTCATACCCTGTCATAGGTGCACGTGTATAACCACAGGTGCACGTGTATAACCACACTCACCTCATATTATCTATAACAGCAAGAGAGGACAAAGCTTCGCAAGATATTATTGCGCAAAGTGGAAAAACTTGACTTCTACGAAAACCAAACCAAACAGAGCATTGAATGATCTGTATTTGCATGACGGTAAACGCGTTGGCTCGGAGCCAAAGGAATGTTCATTTCGTGGTCGAATCCGCGTCATACCCTGTCATAGGTGCACGTGTATAACCACAGGTGCACGTGTATAACCACACTCACCTCATATTATCTATAACAGCAAGAGAGGACAAAGCTTCGCAAGATATTATTGCGCAAAGTTGGAAAACTTGACTTCTTCGAAAACCAAACCAAACAGAGCATTGATTGATCTGTATTTGCATGACTTAAGGGAGATAATATATAACAGCGCATTTTTCTCTGGAAAGTTGGATATTTCTTGTTCGGATATAATTTATTGGGCATGGATGCAACAACCCTGAAATCAGTTCCCGAAACTGACGAACAAACCAGAGAACACACAGTACCGGGGCACAACACGGTTTTGCACGTAAGTATTAAGCGTATTAAGACAATATTTTTTTCCTGATATACAAATAGACGCTCAACTTGAATGATTACTTGAGATGCCCAAGTACAATTATCACACTCAGAGACGTCATAGAGGGTGTTTTAAGCTAATAGCTGCATCTTCCTCTATATATGGCTCCTATATATATTTATATGGTTTTTCTTGTGGTGCTTTGTAGGGAGATATGGCAACCATACCTTCAACCATACCTTCAACCGCCCTTCAACCATACCTTCAACGCACGGAAAATCGTGTCATTTTTTTCGCCATTATATATCAGCCGTGAAAGTGCGCGCTATGGCATCGAAATTCGACTTTAAAGACAAGTTCGGTGTTTCGAAACGAAGAGCTCGTGAATGATGAATTACCTTCGCGTGACGTCAGACCCGGCACTGTTTTGTTTGCGAGGCGCGATCTGCGTTACGATTCTCGCAAAATAGCTGCTGGTAGTTTCGCAATTTCATCACTTCTGGAGAGCGACGAAGAGACATGAGATGGCACAGATCATTTGCTTCGGCAGGGCAATGTTATTCTTACAGATTCGAAACAGAAATGAGCGATTCAGGCGTCTCTGATGAAGCGAATAAAGACCCCGCGATGCCACGACCGCGCCTGAAAGTCTTACTCACGCGGGTCATCCTGCACAGCTGCTGCAGAGGCTGCAGAGCAAAGCTTGATAAGCTATGTCTGATCGAATTTATGCACCAGTTCATCGTATATGTGTTGGTATATAACGCGAGAAGTTAACATTGTTATTTTACAGGTGTTTCAGGTATACAACATGCAGACAGTTTGTTCAATGGTGCTCGAGACATCTGGGCAGAATAATGAATAATAAAAAACGAGAGACAAACTCCTTCAAAGCACAATGTAAAGAACGGGGAACTCCCTGCGTCTCCGAGAACGGGCTTACTTTACTGACGTCACACGCCTGGGTCTGACCAACATTATTGCTTCCGCGGCGATTCGTCGAGCGCGCTAATTTGAACTGACATTTTATCAAATTTTGGCCTTAACTGATGAGATGCGACGGTTATTGATTTCAGCGAAGTACATATAACCGTGCGCAGCCACTTTAAGGGAACGTTCTTTGTCTATCTGCTGTGAACGGATAATTGGGGGAACAGCTAGGGC
This sequence comes from Urechis unicinctus, assembly GCA_034190875.2. Lineage (NCBI taxonomy): Eukaryota > Metazoa > Annelida > Polychaeta > Xenopneusta > Urechidae > Urechis > Urechis unicinctus. The sequence goes on from CM067344.1 coordinate 14,681,713, forward strand.
GATTGTTTCTCTAACACCTCTTGTGGAACTTGTTTTCTTTACCTTCCCATAAGGTGATGTAATGGGTTTGATCAATGAGAATGTCAACTCCTCAAGTCTCATTGCGGGCATGTACATTGTTTATTTACGGGGGTGGGTCGGGTTACCATGGATATGGGGGATCCTTCCAGAAACCTAATTAAAATTACCACCTGTAAATGAAGAAAATTTTTATGACCCTCCAACAAATTATATTGAGTATTTGATTTCTTAAGTGTTTCAGCATGGTTTTCTGTCCTATCGTTACTAGTGCTTCGTATGGCCTTTATACAAAAAGTAAAAACATAAAAAACCGTCAGAAGTATAATTCAATGATGATCAGCCATCCTTAAAATTGAACATGGAAATATAATAACTCCAAGTCTAACATATACATGGTAAGTTCAGTCTCTTAGTACGAAGGCATTCAAAGAATTCGACTCATGGTGACCCTTGTTGCGAGGTGTGGAGAGAGAACTCATTTGCTTAGCTCGCGCTTGGCTCCCCGCTGTGATGTTGCTGACTAAAGGGGCTGCTGTAACCGGTTTGTCGGCTGGAGGCTCGATGGTTGATCTCCGCAAACCATATCAACAGTGCTGAACAACCGTCACCTACCACAAAGGAACCCCAACTCATCAGTTTGGTGGAAACGCTGATTAACAAAATCGAACTGTTAGGAACCAACATAGCAGCTGCCGAAATGAGAGAGCAGGCCAACTCAACGGAACCACCACAACTCAGCAAAGTATGCGCAGTACAACGGTCAGTCAGTTTATTGTAACAGGTGTGGTAGTAGAAATCAGAAGTCACATAAATGTTTACACATTAACCCATTTGTCATTTTTTTTAAGCGTACTGGGCACATCAAAAGAGCATGCCGCAGCAAGCGATTTTCGCGCCGATCACCCTCCCACCCCTTCCCAATTAGCTTCTCACATACCGGACCACTTCATATAAAACGGACAAATCAAGGTAGAATAAGAAAGCACAAAAAGTGAATAAAACCAAAGGTTCATCAGTTCATCCACAAGCTCGCCGTTATGATAATTATTGATCTTGAACATTATGGATTACAATTACTGGCATTGTCAGGATCGTTTGATAGTTGTATTTGCACTCTTGTCTTGTTTTGTTTCTTCCCGTCTATCTAGTCATTTTAACAACCGATATTGATAATTTTTTTTTATCTAACTCTTTTGAACGAAATTCTGTCGACACCTTTAGAGCCAAACCATAAAATGTCGGTATTGTAAATCGGCTTGAGATAGGATAAACATATATATACTGGATAGCAGTACACAATCGATATACGGTTTTTTCATTGCAGGTTCCCTCACAAACTAATTTCTACGACGCTCGTGAATCATTCAAGATGCGTGTTGATAAAGTAACTGTAGAAATTTCTAATCTGATACCGGACGTAAAGCACACGGTGATAATTAAGAAACGCAGAGCCAATATTAAGTTTATTGGTGATTTGTCTAGCTCCCTATTCGGGACAGCTATGTTAGAAATGTTAAAACAATATATCAATGCCATGGTTAAAGTGTCAAACAGACTGACACTTGTGTTTGAAACGCATGAGTACCTACATGTCGCTTGTTAAACAGTAGGCTAGACAATGCCTTCACTCGAATACAGCGAATCGTATGAGCTAACCAAATTGGCTAAGGGAATCGAGAGTTTTATCCATTATGTTCAAGGGAATTGTTATCAATAACCAATTTACCAATAATCAATAACCAATTTATTACAATCCAGAAGCCCCCATAGCCCCATCCTCTACCTCCTGCTCGAAAAACCGCACCGACACTAATAGCACCTTGTAGCGGCATACTGTCTCGAACGATGCTCTGGTTTGCCCAAGAGTAGGCTGAATCTCTTTACATTAACAAAGTAATTGTATGTTTATTATAAAATTACTGTTTACTTAGTGCAGCTTTGATTTCATATATTTTGAATGTATAATATTGTAATTATATCAACTAAGATGTTAGAAAGAAAAAAATGCTGTTTAATGTAACTAAGTTTAGCATGTATATAGGTATGTAAACATGTCATCGTCTAGATAGTTATTTTTAAACCCTACCACATCTGTAATTTTTCATTCATGTACAATATAAAACGAAAATGATTGACCTAAGTACCGCGCATGCGTTGCCACCATCGAATTATAATTAGGACGCAGGACCCCCTAATTTAATTATCTCAAATGATTAAATCCTTGAAGAACATTTGAAACATCATTAAGGACTCAAACATTTAAAGTTTCAAGTAATTGAGCCATTTTTGTTTGTGTGGTTCAAATCGCATATATTTAACTTGTTGAAATTCTACATCGTTACATATGTATATAAATTTTTGTCTTCATAATGTTTTGCTTGATCAGTTGTCACTGTAACTGTCTTATTGTCACTGTTTTATTTACTTGTAGATAATTTAGAATATTATTGTAAATAATGCATATTGTATTTTGGTCAATTGATTGACATTGTGTTTTGAATCATAACTCTCTTATCTTAAAAGTATTATTTACTAAATAATTTAAAATATTATTATCATAGATTATACATATTGTACTTGGTATTGATTTGTGATTGTTATTTTGTTTGTGTTCTGGTATTGTTCTGTGATTATTTTTATGTATACAATATTGTCTTTGATTGGCACGCTCAAACACAACATACACATGCATATCTAGTTTTTAACACAAGGACACGGAGTGTCCTTTTTCAAAGAAGAGGCATATATCACAGCCCTCTATCACAGCCAGACCCTCATACATTTCACAAGACTCTCAGGACCTCTTAATTCACGTCATATACACTAATCCCTTTGAAACAAACAGAACTTATTTCGATCTAGCCATCGCCCTCACACAATTAACATTCCAAGCTATCAACTTGAAACCCCTTTTACTCCCGAAACGTATCAGAATTACAGGTAATTAACACCAGGCCCTTTGATCTCAACTTTAAACCTTATCAATATTCAACCTTAATCCCTTTCATGTTTAGTCAGTAATTGCGGCAATGTCCAGTGCGGGCAGATGCCAGTGGACATCCAATCAGAATGCGCCACCTATGTCCAGCCCACAGTTTGCCCTATAAATACAACGACGAACCTCATATATCAGACTTGGAAATATATATCGTACGCATCTACAACTTCGAACCTCTCAACATCACAGTTGTAGTAAAGACCATCCAAACATCCCCAGAGCGTGCCGATCTACAACTTCGTAAATAAAGGATTACATCTACAGTTCGCCGTATCAATTACTCGCTACACCTCTCGCAAGCCATCGTCGAATCCCCGACGGTCACAATATCTCGCTGATAGCTCGGCATTTCTGACCTCTTTTTGTGGAGAAAACCGATGAGAAATCGCATTAGGAAAGGAATAATAAATTGTCATTGACATGGCCTAACAGATCAACGTCAGGTTTTATCACCTTGTTGATCAGACAGTACAACCACCAATTTTGTGGTCAATTCGGTACATGCTTACAGAACTCACCACTTTTTTCACGAAATATGCATGTTCTGACGAGTTTCAGGCGATCAGTGTCGAAAGTTATCATTTAGTTCGGTTCATGTCAATGTTTCATATTCCTAGCGTCTGCAGAAAAAATATATTTTCGATAACTTTCCAAGTTTACCGGTGATATTTTCTTCCTAAATACGAGCGTGGATGTGTGAATAAGGCGGTGAGAACATAGGCAAAAACTATAGCTGATCGTTCCTGTCGCCTTTCCCCCAAGTTTTCGTTGTTTTCTTCGTGATTCGGTGTGATATTTGTGCGACAGTGATTGTTAGTGGCCTTTTCTACATGTTAGACAAGGTCATTTTAGATTCGTGTCATAAATAGTCCCTGCGAACCCACGTCTTGCGAGCTGCCTCGCCTATGTTCCAATTGGTGAAAGCCAGTTGCCGCCTCCCGTACTAAGTTCGAAAGAGCTACATCGACATGGTCAAGCGGAAAGACGTATTGAGCCACTTCAAAATAAATGTATTTGTCACACAACGCGCAAAACTAAATTAACATGTACATATCATTGGCACAACTGTTGATAATACCTTTGAACAAACGTGGAATTGAATTAGTACCATTCAGACCTGAAGATACTGATTTAGTTTGAATACGAATTTATTGAATACAGTGTTGATTTGTTTTGCTAACGAAATTTTATATGCGTCGATGATCACTCTAAGGTAATCATTGATTTATTTTGACCAACTCGATTTGCATACTGCAGTAGCCGGATAATGTCTCAATATTAATATATTATAGTGTACATACGTCCTTGTCAAAGCTTGTGATTACCGGTTTGTGTGGGTATGTTTCAACAAGATACAAGATTAGACTATTGTAACCTCAACTACTCAAACATGCAGAAAAAGCAGCATTTTAACATTATCAGGGTTAAGTATTGCTGGCTTCTTATTGACCAGACTTCCGGCAGCAGAGAATACCCGTTAGCTTGGAATGGGTGTGTCAGGAATACAGAGGTATCTGGCTGGAAGAGCAGACAGCAGTGGGTATAGTACGATATCCTGCTGCTTCGCCATTATCATTAGTCATAGAGCATGGGTGTTTATGACGGTATATGTCCACCTCTTCAACAGCCTTTATCTCTAGTGACTCCATGGCTGGTGTTGGGGTCATCAAAGTGCCATTGAGTAGGTAGTCTACATCCCACGACTCTGGGGGTTTGCTTCTCTTAGAGTCTGCGTGTAATACATGTGGCTAAGAGGGAGCTTCTACCGCTTTCCAAATAATACAATGCTCGGAATTTTCCGTGATTCCATGGCTGACCAATCACCGCTCTTGAGCCACGTTCGCACGTGGCGCCCCAACACTTCAGTGTAACAAAGATGGCGGATCAACATTGCGCGTTTAGTCGGCGATCTCCGGATTTAGCCAAACGCGTTTGCAAGTCGAGCTCCGATTGGCCAATCTGTTATGGGAATTTTGATTCGAGCGGCTAGAAACCTGGCCGCAATTGCGCAGTTTTCCGGGTTATCTGTCCCAAGACCCTTGAGCAAGAGAGAATTGTGCTTGTCGGGGTGTGGGGGTTCAAGAGAATGGGGACCTAGACTAATCAGTAGGTGTCTCGAAACAATCAATCTTTTCTTAATTGATGTATTTATTGGTCTCGTAAGCGCTAGGGTGTGTGTAGCTGACCAATTGCAAAGGGGCGCAGTTTGCAGCTTCTCAGCAGAGGGAAGACCTGATTTATTCTATCTCTTCGGCTTGCATCCATGCAAATGCTTTAAACTTAGGATCGAATGCTGCACTTGTATGTAACAGATGAAGAGTTTGAGGATCCTGGTATTGCAATTTCATGCGATCCATTCATGTCCATGCTGAGGTTTTCTCCAGTGAGTAATTCCGTTGTACGCCCTTGTGTCTAACTCCTTGGACTCCATCTCCGTATGTCATGCATTGCTGAAGGGTCTGCTAAAGCTGCTGTGGTTAATCAGTACACGCTAAAACCGTAATGACCCTATGCCGTTATGGCATGTGCTAATTATTTACCTATCCACTTGAACAATCTTGATTCATATCTGAAGTTTATGCCCCCTCCCAAGAATAAATAAAACACATGTACACATGCATTTTAGTCAAGAAACTCTTTTTCAACTGAGTGCATATTTTTTAATTTACCATCGTTCCACATGTTTATAATTGTTTCAATTTGATGATTGCCTGCACTTGGCGTATATAATGCAAGTCGCTTCAGGCTTTGGATACTGTCAATCATTATTACCATAACATAAGACAAAGCAATGATTAGTGAAAACCAGCACAACGGAAACGTGTTTGTTGTATTTATTATCCTCGAACGCATCAGGATAAACGCTGCCAGTGACACAAATGTTCTTGTATAAATTTTTATCACACTTATAATACACCAAATCAATCTTCTCCTTGGGCATTGATTCTTTAAAGTTATAATCAATGAACTATGGTCTGTCGTAGACTCAACATCTGGCTAAAACACATCTGTGAGATTACGGTCACTATCAGGATTGTGTTGAAATATCTCGTGAAAAGCATGGTTTTATGTGACTTAATATATATATAGATATATATATATATATATATATATATATATATATATATATATATATATATATATATATATATATATATATATATATATATATATATATATATATATATATATATATATATATATATATATATATATATATATATATATATATATATATATATATATGGCTATTTGTACACTGGTAGGATGTCATATATAGGTAAGATTACTAATAACAATGAATTTGTTTTTATACACGAGCACTGGCAGTTCAAAGAACAAATTAGTATATTTGATAATTCACTTCCGTCTATTATATCTCACAGATGTTCGCCTATGTGTAATGAACAGTTTCGCAGGGAATTGTCAGTTACAATTTCCTGTGGTGCCAATACAAACTAAATCTAATAGGTTGTGTGCCGTCAAATGTTGTATTAACGAAGCTGATTTTATTTTGATTCATGCCCTGTTATGATGTCAGAAATATCGATGAATATAATGATATTTTGCAAGTAATAGCGTATTGTGCATTACAGAGGATATAAATAATAATGTGATTGTTGGTGACATGAAAACTGATTCTTCGCGGTCAGGTTCCTCGCATACCGAAGCGATGAGGGAGTTCAGTCACCATGAGCTACTTTTAAACTGTCAGGAATATGTACAGAAATCTACTGTTTTTTACTTTTGAGAGTAAGATGAATGGTTAAAAATAAAAATCGGATCATTTTGTCGTTAGTAACAATTAAGTTGATTTGCTTGAGGAATATAGTGTCGTGAATGAAGGAGATAATTTGCCAGACAATCTCCTTCTAACTTTAAGCCTGAATAGTAGAACTCGTGCGTAGTATCATTATGCTATAAGATTTGCACAGAAGCATGAAGATGCATGTAAGCCGAGCAAATTGGCAGAACAATTAGCTAATGACAATACTTTTGGAATGAGGTAAAGAGAGTTACTCGGAGTAAGATCGGCATTGTACAATTCAGATCCATACAACGCATGCGAAATGGAACATTTGGAAGTAGAATTAAATATTGATATAAACTGTATGTCACTTAAATGTATATAAACTTATATATACATTTCATGGCACGATTCTGACATTCGTCGTGTCATAGCTGCAGAATATTGTATGCGTCTATTGTCTAAAATCATATTCATAAAACCTGTGTGGTCTTTCGGTATGGAGGTAGTCACTGCTGATGGAGATAGTCACTGCTTATGGAGGTAGCTACTGCTTATGGAGGTAGCCACAGCTCATGGAGGTGGTCAATGCTGATTGAGGTAGTCACAGCTTATGCCAGTTATGGGTTTAGTCACAGCTGATGGGGTATTACAGCACATTGAGGAAGTCACATTTTATAGATTATAACTTCACATTTGGGTAGTCACTAGATCATGGAAAAGACTACGTTCTTTACTTGCTGTCATTAACATAGAATTCATTATCTCTAACTCTAGTCAATGTGACATTTATGTATCTGCCCCCTCATCCACCCTTTAAGCAAGTTTTGTTATAAATACAGACGTTATACATCTGCTAATACGAACAACGCCCTCGTCGGAGGCAATTCGAAACAATCCTGTACTGCTCGACAGCTTCCATATCCAGACCTGTGCAAAGACAACACTCTGTACACCCGACACTTTTGGCATTTGTGTTCGGCGACTGTTGTTTACTGTCACTTTATCGCCACCTGGTAGTGACGACGTGAATTGTTTCATGTTTGGTTTCAGTCCCCATTGCATTTGGAACGTCATTTAAAGAACTCATTGCATGAATGATACAAATTTGACAGAATCTAGTTACATGGTTAATTAGACAAATGACGAAAACAATGGCACGATAGGCATTCCATTTATCATTTTTGACCACTAAGTTTATTATAATGAACACCCATATTTCAATGTTCTGAAATTGTTTAAATACTGAGAGTGAGATAGAGGTTAATTCGACAATGTTGCGCTTGACGCAGTGCCTGGTTTTCACTGGGAGTTGACGTCATGCTAAACTATGCGGTGCTCTATACAGCCCGCTGACGGACTGTGTCCCGCGACAGGGTGGCTACCTGTTGGAGATTCAGAAACCGGGCAACCATATCTCTGTCACCAGGTGGGATGGAGGTACGTAACAGATCCGGGGATTAAAACACGGTGACTTTATTATCACTCGTGAACTTGTCGTGGATTGGGATAACTGTCTCTGTTTCCACGTACACTTACTTCATCGCACGATACAAAATCCCGGATCGCACTGCACTTGAAATATATCGATTACATTTTGCACATGCTTTCTTTGCAAATAAAACAATGCTATCGTACAACTGAATCTTTAATGAGCAATATATTTGTATTAAAAGGCTTCCAAGCATAACTGTATTATATTGAACTAAGTGAATTATTTCTTCTTAGGATAATCACAGTTAACAGATAATGTTAATAAGTGGTGCATATAGTTGAAAATAATAGTTGGAACAATTGAGATTAAAATAGAGCGAGTGAATACTAATAAATAAAGATTAACGGCTATTGAAAGAATTTTGGAAATACGTACACTCTACCTTCAACGCATGATACAATATACCGTCTAAAGGAATTCTAAATGCCATAAACATCTAGCTAACGAACTGCATTATAATTAGCAAGTAAACTATGCCATCAAACTAGTCTGCATCATCTTCACCCCAACGCACCATTTAAAAAAAATATATACATACAGTCGCATCTGTTCGAAATAGACTTCAACCAATTACATATTATAATTAAGTGTGCTGCTTGAAAACACATATCATGCGGTAGACATTGAATTTCGTTTGTTCATAAATACAACATAAATAATGTGTGACGCTCATAAACTTTGTTCAGCTCAACAAAACGACCACAATCGCATATATTTTGGTGAAACCATAAATGCATCATTTAACATTTGATTCTATTGATATTGCTGTAGTTATATGACAACGGAGCATTTTTTGAGGTGCATTGTTATGTTCTGTTTTATTCGTCCCATGGTAACATATCCACCCGACACGTGCCCAAAAGATAACGAACCAAACTTTTTTTTATGTGTTCAAGACTGAACACTACATGACCACACAAATCATTTAAGGGTTATACACCAAATCGAGTTGCTTGCTACGATTTGCGTTATCCGGTATTAACGATTTTTATATATGACGAATCAATTTGTTAAGCATATCAAACCCCTTTCACAGACGGAAGAAACTAGAGTTGGCTTGATTAATTTAAGAATCGCCAATTACTTTTTTCCACGAGGATCTTATGTCAAGTGCAGTTCACTATTCAATATGGTTTTAGCAGAATCATAACTACAAATTGAGGTTTAAGTTTTCTCGCAGTAAATGGAGCTGCTCAGGTGTAAACAACTTTAGTAGAAAATTGTCCCATTGGTTGTTTTTTCATTAAATTTAACCGAGTTGGAGTTAATAACAAAACATTAAAATTGTCAAGTACTTACAAAACAAGATTTTTTTTAAAGAATATTATATATGTGTATAATTAATATATATTATTTCTTAATTATAGCGAACTACAGAAAACCCAGGCAGAAATTTTCATAAATATCAGGCGATTCTTTCCCGTAAACAGAAAACCCTAGTCCCCAAGTTACCTCCTGTTCTTAACATTAAATATGCAATGTACCTTACTTAGAAAAGGGAAATCAAGTTATAGTGCCTGTGATATATGTTTCTAAGGATGGCCAGGCGGTTTAAGCTGGTTCTGGGCAAGATGGTTATTCTAGATAGCAAATTTATACCACATTTTTTTTTAATCAATATAACAACCCATTTTCTATTTCGTTTCCCTGTCATGAATTTCACAATCTTAATGACGACTTCGGAACCTCAGAAATCTCGCCTCTAAAGCGCAGATGTGAGAGATCGAAAGTTGTAAATAGCGCCGGACGCTGTCAGAGGCGAAGTTTCTTCCTAGCAAGTTGTTTCGACTCTCAAGAGAATCATTCAACCCTACCACAGAGACTACAGGTGTTCATGCAATTGAAATCATGAGGATAATAGAATATAACTGCTTCAACTAACATGATTTTCATCCAATTTTATATTATGTGCACTGTAAGTACACAGATGGCCCACAATTCAAATTATTTTATTATTATAAGCAGCGCATTAGGAACAAGAACAACATACACATAACCCTCAACTTATGTTGACAATATTTCGTATTGTCGCATCATCAGTGTGATGCGTTTGCTGCCAAAATAAAATACAGATGCGTGCGATCTCATGGTTATCCGATCAAAATCGAAACTATTTGCATTTGTGAAATTGAAAAACGAATAACTTGATTTTTTTTCATGTTTCAGTGAAAAAATTGCATATAAATATAATTATTGCTAATAAAAATATTCATGTCTACTTGATTTCAGAAAAAAAACTGAACGAAGAGCTACAGATGACAAGGCTCGCCGCACTTATTGGTTATAACGATTTGTCTGTCTTCTGATGAAGAAATTTAGTTTTCTTAATAAACTAATTGAAATATGGTGTTGCTGTTCTTCTTTGTATATATTAGTTTGAGGCATTTTTAAATACTTGAGTTATATCTGGAATGGGTTTCAAGAAGGTTGACGAAAAGTTCATTCCCTACAGTGTTTATATTTTTGCTCGTGAAACTTCCTAGCAACGTGCTGAAAACGCTGTCAGAAATAAGGCGATTAGAACTCCAAGTCGACCCACTTGCGATAGGGTCTATATATTCTATTTCTGATCGATATAATTCCCCATTATCGCGTATTTCCTTATAAGCAATTTATCGGGGTTTTTCCTGGCTTGAAGAGAATATTGTAGATTTTAAGGCACATCTTGTACAATTTAATAACTTTGCCATACTCTTGAACTTACAATTTGCAAGAAAACAGTTTTCATTTGTGGATCATGTTTTCCGGTGAGAACGTGTGGGATGGGCAATATGTACCCAATACACCGTCATGGTGTTATTCTTACCACCAAAATTGTTGGTGTCGTGTTTTTATTTTTCAACAAGAAAGTGACATGATTTAATAGAGTAACTTGTCTCTTAACCTAAGTCAATTACAAGTAATATTTTGTAGATTGTATCATTTCACCCCTCTAGTTAAGTACCCTGGCTTGAGTATACCGGGTTCATATCAATTGGCCACCCAAATATATGCGATTGTGGTCGTTTTGTTGAGCTGAACAAAGTTTATGAGCGTCACACATTATTTATGTTGTATTTATGAACAAACGAAATTCAATGTCCACCGCATGGTATGTGTTTTCAAGCAGCACACTTGATGGCATTGTTTACTTTCTAATTATAATATGTAATTGGTTGAAGTCTATTTCGAACAGATGCGACTGTATGTATATATTTTTTTTAAATGGTGCGTTGGGGTGAAGATGATGCAGACTAGTTTGATGGCATAGTTTACTTGCTAATTATAATGCAGTTCGTTAGCTAGATGTTTATGGCATTTAGAATTCCTTTAGACGGTATATTGTATCATGCGTTGAAGGTAGAGTGTACGTATTTCCAAAATTCTTTCAATAGCCGTTAATCTTTATTTATTAGTATTCACTCGCTCTATTTTAATCTCAATTGTTCCAACTATTATTTTCAACTATATGCACCACTTATTAACATTATCTGTTAACTGTGATTATCCTAAGAAGAAATAATTCACTTAGTTCAATATAATACAGTTATGCTTGGAAGCCTTTTAATACAAATATATTGCTCATTAAAGATTCAGTTGTACGATAGCATTGTTTTATTTGCAAAGAAAGCATGTGCAAAATGTAATCGATATATTTCAAGTGCAGTGCGATCCGGGATTTTGTATCGTGCGATGAAGTAAGTGTACGTGGAAACAGAGACAGTTATCCCAATCCACGACAAGTTCACGAGTGATAATAAAGTCACCGTGTTTTAATCCCCGGATCTGTTACGTACCTCCATCCCACCTGGTGACAGAGATATGGTTGCCCGGTTTCTGAATCTCCAACAGGTAGCCACCCTGTCGCGGGACACAGTCCGTCAGCGGGCTGTATAGAGCACCGCATAGTTTAGCACGACGTCAACTCCCAGTGAAAACCAGGCACTGCGTCAAGCGCAACATTGTCGAATTAACCTCTATCTCACTCTCAGTATTTAAACAATTTCAGAACATTGAAATATGGGTGTTCATTATAATAAACTTAGTGGTCAAAAATGATAAATGGAATGCCCATCGTGCCATTGTTTTCGTCATTTGTCTAATTAACCATGTAACTAGATTCTGTCAAATTTGTATCATTCATGCAATGAGTTCTTTAAATAACGTTCCAAATGCAATGGGGACTGAAACCAAACATGAAACAATTCACGTCGTCACTACCAGTTGGCGATAAAGTGACAGTAAACAACAGTCGCCGAACACAAATGCCAAAAGTGTCGGGTGTACAGAGTGTTGTCTTTGCACAGGTCTGGATATGGAAGCTGTCAAGCGGTACAGTGTTGTTTCGAATGGCACCCGGCGAGGGCGTTGTTCGTATTAGCAGATGTTTAACGTCTGTATTTATAACAAAACTTGCTTAAAGGGTGGATGAGGGGGCAGATACATAAATGTCACATTGACTAGAGTTAGAGATAATAAATTCTATGCTAATGACAGCAAGTAAAGAACGTAGTCTTTTTCATGATCTAGTGACTACCCAAATGTGAAGTTATATATATAGATATATATATATATAGTATATATATATAGATATATATATATATATATATATATATATATATATATATATATATATATATATATATATAGATATATATATATATATATATATATATATATATATATATACAAAAACACACACACTTATAGGTTTGGCCTACTTAGAGTTGGCACAAGCGCCAACAGCATGTCTTCCAACGGCAAGCCTGGACGACCAGCAATACGGGTACCAACAATAAAACACAAACAATATTATCTCTAAACAAAAATATAGATGAATAGATGAGAGAGATAGATATAGATAGAGAGATAGAGAGATATATATATATATATATATATATATACAGAGAGATATATAGTATATATACATGTATTTATATAGAGATATATTTATTTTTATATTATATATATATATATAGAGGGATATTATATTATATATATATGTATGTATATGTATGTATATGGTATGTATATATGTATATATATATGTATATATAGATATATTTTTATATATATTTATTTATATATCTATGTCTATATGTATATTTATATATGTATATATACATATATGTGTATATATATATAGGTATATATATATATATATATATATATAGATATATTTACATATGTATAGATATGTATATATATGTATATATGTATATATATATTTACATATATATATATATATATATAGATATGCATATATATATATGTATATATATATTTACATATATATATATATGTATATATATATATACGTATATAAACACACACACTTATAAATATACACATATATATGCTATTCATAGATAGCTGCTCGGCGCTCGGAAGCTTGGCATCGGAAACCGTGTGTATACATATATATATATGAGTGCGTGTATGCGTGTTTGTGTATATATACCCGCTTTGATTGCACCGGGACGTCCGGTGCACACTGTCGCTGAGACATAAAGACGGTAACGCGCACTATTATAAGATTGCAAGCTGCTGCCGCTTAGATGTTTTGACATGACCCCTAAACCAAGTCAATACACGGCGAAAGCGATGACTGCCGCTGATTGATTACGTAAGGTTTGGCCTGTTTTGACATGACCCCTTAAAGCCAGCCAAGGTAAGCGATGAATGGCTCTGGTCGATTACGTAAGGTTTGGTCTACTTAGAAACGAACTGCAGATAGCCTGCTGCTAAGCTGCTGTAGTAGAAAAATTCAAACTAAACGTCCTTTTTAATGTTTTCTTTTACTGTGAATGCTTAAAATACTGTTACAATCATTATCACGAGGCCAAGTACTAATTACTGACAAAATTTCATGCGCGTAAATACAGCCGTTTCAGAGATATCAGCGAAGAGAGAACTCGTAGCAAAAATCGCGATAGGTACTCTAAAATACATGTCATTATACAAAGTACAAAAGGTGAAAACAAGTATTTTTTTCGCCTATTCCATGCTACGATAATTGCTTGTTACAACCATATAATTCATATGTTCGTAACTGCAGTAGTTATGGAGGAGATAGTGACAGAAAATGGGGGAAAAATCGACGAATAATCGATCCCATAAGCCTCCAGCACTGCGCATGCGCGTCAAACTTGATCGGCAGTTGTGTCCCAACTTGATCTATCATTCCCCAAAATTTCATGATGATATGTTTAACCGTTCCGGAGAAAAGCCCGAAAAACCTTGACTGGAGGAGAAAAAAAAATAAAATAATAAAAAAAAAAAATTCAAATTCTGGCTATCGTTGGAAGACATAAATAATAATAATAAATGGGCTTTTATATGCGTTACTTACCCGTCTGACAATATAAAAGGTGGATGGTTCTGTGTGATCAATTACATAAATTTAAAGCCTTCACGATCCACTAACAAACGAAGCAAACAAAACGCGCACACAAATATCAATGAACTCGTTTCCATCGGTAATGCCTATTATGTAATACTGATAAAAAATGATATGTTAAAAGAAGTGTAGAAAGAAAGGTTGAAGTATAAGAGAGTTGACGAATGACAAAGTAAATATCAGCAATCTGTATTTGTAAGAGCACACGAGGACACAAAAGTGGCTGAATTGACAATAAATGGCTCTCGGTCTGGCGACCAAGCTCCGAGCGAGCACGTAGCTTGTGGAGTTTTGTAGGCTACATTTAGGAATAAGATAGACATTTGGAACAGGAAATAAGGGATTATAATGAGCACCTTGGTATATCCTTTAGGAAGTTGTTACTATCTGACAGGTGCATGTATATCGGATGGAAAATTGATGCATCATTTAGATAACAGGGTCAATCTTTTTTACCAGTGAAGTACTTAATCTAATCCATCCGCAATATGCGACTTTGCATCTATAAATAGTTGATGAACCTCGCGAGGAATCTATGATTACTGTAAAGATAAGTGTAGGTTAACCAGGTCATTATACGCTTGTAACAATCCTTGATTCAAAGTGTTGGTGGATACGTGAAACAACAGGTGACAACAGGTGACAATTGTTGTGGCTATATTCTCTTGATGGCTATGTGTTGTTGTAGAAACAAGTCAACGACGTTGTAGGGGGCCGAAATATTAACTTCTCTTTATTCAGTTTAAGGTTCTTTTGATAACTGCCGAAAGGTGTGCCTGAAGACTATTGTAGGAGGAGATACCAGGAGATGCTGCTTGCTTGAGGGCTTGCTCGGGACTGTCTAAGTTGGCGGGCAGCCACTGTGTAGTTAGGGTTCAGGTTTAAAGCCTTTAATTAGTTGACCAATGAGGGCACGCGTAGCGCGTTCTTCATGGTATGAAGTTTGTAGGGTGTTAAGGAGGTAGGGCTTTCAGGTTTTCTCTGCAGCCGCATATTTTAGATAAATGATCCACGACACAATTATATTGATATTGTGTGATTTCAAAACTTGAACAGCGTCGTGACAAAGGTGCGAATTGAACGATATTAATTATACCTCACAATTCTGCCGACTTATATAAACCTGATCCCATGCGTAAAGAGACCACCTGTTCTCAGATAAAGGGGACCATAAATAGATAGATACCGTGTGGTCAACCTTAATTTCCATGGTCACTCGTGCTTCATTCGACAGTATGTCACTCTTGTGTTTTCACTCAGAAGCCTCCCTTACATGTCTGCTGTTTGGGTCGACAGTTTTTTCATATCAAAGTGAGATTGACTTGGAACTTGAATAAATAACAAGCGAAAAAAACCATGCTATGGATCTAGCAGTTACTGCGGGTTTTCAATTGATTTAGCTATGCATTGCTTATGTTTTTCATATAACGCTGTCACCAATATGATAACTTCGTAATCACATAAAAAAACAACAATTGTAAAAACGAATCCATAAACAGAAAACCGCACATCAAACAATTACTCACACGCACACAAACGTGCTCTCTCTCTCTCTCTCTCTCTCTCTCTCTCTCTCTCTCTCTCTCTCTCTCTCTCTCTCTCTCTCTCTCTCTCTCTCTCTCTCTCTCTCTCTCTCTCTCTCTCTCGCTCTCTCTCTCTCTCTCACACACACTCACACACACACACACACACACTCACACACACATACACAAACATCTATTTATAAATATACATAAACATGTTTACCGTTGAACTGATGGTTCACCTAAGACCGCACATCAAACAATTACTCACACGCACACAAACGCTCTCTCTCTCTCTCTCTCTCTCTCTCTCTCTCTCTCTCTCTCTCTCTCTCTCTCTCTCTCTCTCTCTCTCTCTCTCGCGCACACACACACACACACACACACAAACATCCATTTATAATTATACATAAAACATGATTATATATGTATGCATATATAAATATATATATATATATATATATAAATATATATATATATATATATATATATATATATATATATATATATATATATATATATATATATATATATATATATATATATATATATATATAATATATATATATATATGAGAGGGCATGTTTTTATTAACCACACCTAGCAAATGGAAGCAATTATAGGCTCACTAAGTTACATCTGAGAGAACTTAACTTAGTTCAGGTCTCTTCAAAATTAACACATGTTCCCTAGTTGAAATTGCGATCAACGACTATGGCTGTCGCAGCCAACTCTCGTTCATTGTTGCGTAAAGCCAAATAGGAAGTAATTGACTGGCAGGTACACAGCTACCACAAGGCACGATGCGCTAACATTATGTAATATATAGATATATATATATATATATATATATATATATATATATATATATATATATATATATATATATATATATATATATATATATATATATATATATATAAAAACACAAACACTTATAGATTTGGCCTACTTAGAGTTGGCACAAGCGCCAACAGGATGTCTTCCAACGGCAAGCATGGACGACCACCAATGCGGTACCAACAATATAACACAATGCTATTTATAGATAGCGGCTCGGCGCTCGGAAGCTTGGCATGTATACATATGTGTGTGTATACATATATATATGTGTGCGTGCATGTGTGTTTGTGTATAATACCAAAACAAACTTGAAATAATACTTTTTTTCCTTTCTCAATAGCAGCATTAAAATAAAGTTAATATTTAAAGAGTAAAATATTCACAGAGGTGCTCTTATGTTATAGGAAAACCGTCAATGCTCAATCAACGACTGCCAGAATGAGTGACAGACGAGCCATGACTGTCGGACTGAGTGACCGATGAGCGATGACAACTGTGTGAGATGGATTGACAGATGAACGATGACTGTGAGATGGACTGACAGATGAATGATGGCTGTGAGATGGTGGGACAGATGAACGATGGCGTGTGTATAAGATGGTTGTAGTGTCTTAAGGAGCAAGCCTCCCAATACGCACGAGGCGTGCCTACAGCCATTCCGCTGCAACGGCTGGCACTTTGCTGAGAGCGATAATAGAGGTTTCAAGCACCAATGAGCATAAACATATAAACAATGAACAAAATATATACGGCAAGCAGTTTTTGCACAACCACTTGACCTCGACACTCTCAATCACAGGGTGTTGTGGAGCGTGGCAATCGTGTCATTGAGCAACGCATCGCTGCAATGAAGTCAGAAAGTGACGGATCATGTCCATGGTCCACGTGGTTACCTCGTATCATGTACCAAATGAACGCCCAGCCCTCTGATACAACCGGCGACCTCCCATACAAGCTAGTGTTTGGCCAGGAACCCAAGTATGCCATGGTTCCTGGGGCAGAGATCCACGTTGTTGACGAGGAAGAATTGAAGAATCCAAAGCAAAATGTAAGCCCAGACAGTGTTCAGAACATTTCTGCAGAAACATCAGATGATGATATTTCTGAAGATGATAAATCAAGTTCAACTCCAGATCACAAACCAACACAATCAGCCAGCCAAAGGCGACCTTCAGTTGACGATTCTGACTCATCAACACCCAAACAAATGAAGCATGAGAGTTTCAGAGACAAGGCACGTGATGGTACATACAAGTCTGTCAGCAAAACGTACTACGGCACGGGAGTTAAGTTTGGGTGACACTGTGTCAGTAGCAATACTAAAGATTGATCGAGCATCTACGGATTTTCCCCGCCTGTCTTGCGTTATAACCGATGTACATGGCCAGAAGGTCAAGTCTTACACATTAGCCTGCAGACACGGAATTCTCAACAGTAAATATAGAGCAGGTGATCTGATGGAGTTTTCAGGGAGTTTGGTGCCTGACCTAGTCTGCGTCCCAGACTCCAGGGGTTCCGCTACGCTTCTCGCTCTAGAGTCTACGACAAGACAAGGTCTTAAACTGGCGCGTCCGAATATTCATAAGACACGTTCGTTAATCTTCGTGACCAATCAACGCAAAGGTTGTGACCCGGATTGACCTTAGTTGCGCGCGTCTGGCTCATGAAACTGGCTTGTGATACGCACCATCGGTTTTATGTGACGTCATGTGCATTGTTGTGGTCTGCGTCCTATGAGAACACATTGAATGTCTTCTGGAATTATGGGGCGTCTCACAAGTTCAAATTGGCACCACAACAAGCGTTTTAATCGCTTAGCTGCACGATAGTATGTTTACGTAATAGTCAGTTAAAAAGAACCAGTTGTGTGTCTGCTTCTCTAGCCGACTGTGTGATTAACGGTGCCACTCAGCGTGAAACAACAAATCGGGGTGTTGTAGAATGTGTGCCCGGCTCATAAAAATCACTCGTCCGGTTGGACAAGTTGACAAGTCACTTGTCCGACATGACAAATCACTTGTCCCAGCAAGCGGACAACCATTGGTGTCGAACCCTGACCCATTCCAAGCATTGCATCGAGAGCAGTAGCTAACAAAGTGTAGCAAAATGTTTCCCCGTCCCAGCAGCCACATTCACAAAACAGGCACGACCCATCAAGCAGCCGAGCGAACAAGTCTTTCAAACGAAGCGTACCAAAACAAATATGGCGCCGAATCAAAGAGAGACAACGACTCAAAAGTACCCGAGAGTGACCGAGAGACACGGCTTGTGATTGGAGCATCCCAAATCTGGGATGCTCGTCCAGTTCAAGACGCTATCCTTTCCTAGACTGATGGCGAGACTATTGAATATCAGTAACATGTAAACAGCGCCCGCAGACATCAGGCTAGAGGACCTTGACTATGCCTGACCTGTCAAAATCCATTTCCTTACGGAACGCAGCCAGGAAAGAAAACTCTGGCAATGGATTTGTCAAGAGCTCATGCTGTTGCACTGGACCATGCCAATCAGCTAAAAAAATAGTTGCCGACAGAATGGAATCGCTTGTTCAACTCACTGTCATCCGCAACATGCATGTACAAATAAAGAAATAGTTAACAACGATTCTTCACGCCCAGCCACCAAGCTGTCAGAAAGAGAGACCCGATGTCTGAAACGTCCAACTGGCTGGTTAACGGACGTACACATGGATGCTGCCAACACAATTTTGCTTAAGGATCACCCTGGCGTGTTTGGTCTGCAGGACACTGTACTCCAACAGAATAATTCCTGGGATGTTCCAACAGGCGAATTTGTCCAAATTTGGCATGTAGACAGAAACCACTGGGACACCATCTCAAACATTGGCCACCCTCAGAATACTGTTGGCGTGTATGACTCTTTGTGTAGGAAGCCCTCCAACTGTACCGTGGAATTGATTGCCAAGTACGTGAACGTCAGTGCAGAAGATTTAACAATTGCTGTGATGAATGTTCACCGTCAGACCAACGGCAGCGATTGTGGAGTATTTGCCATCGCGTTTGCCAAGACCCTGCTAACAGCACACGATCCCTGCATCCAAAGCTATATCTACCCCAGACAACACCGTGCGGATTCACTGCCAGCTGGTGAATTGCCTCCATTACCATCTAGCATAGTGATGCGGACACCTGACATTCTTATGTCACTTTAAGATGGTCTTTGCTTCCACTGTTTCAATGATGATATCTGTTGGATTTGATATTGATGATGATTTCTATTACTTTTGATGATGATTTTCTTTTCACATACTATGTTGTGTTTTTATTTGACACAATTGCTTTTTCTCCGGATGTGGTTTGCACAGAATTTTGTTGGTTTTGTGGCACAAGAAAATTAATAAATGTCGATAAAAATAATCATGACGTGATACTTTTTTTGAAGTTGGGTCTTATCCATCCTCAGAAATGGTCAGAAGCATATGCAGATGGGACTGGCCCGTTTGCAGATGGGTCAGAACCATTTGCAGATTATTTTTTTCTGTATCATGTTTTTTGGCTGGTGTTTCTCTGTATACTTTATATATATAAATATTTTCATATACATATATACAATATGGGATATATATATATATATATATATATATATATATATATACGCAACCCTGATCCGAATTAGAACCATCTGCAGATGGGTCGTTCTCATTCCGTCAAGTGATCGGCAAATGGTTCTCTACATATATATTTACATATGTATAAATACATATATGTATACGTTTATATATATATATATATATATATAGATCTATATATATATATATATATATATACACGTATGTATACATATGTATATTTGATTATATATATATATATAATATATATATATATATATATATATATATATATATATATATATATATATATATATATATATATATATATATATATATATATATACATATATATATATATATATGATAGATATATATATGATTTTATATATATAGGCATATATATATATATATATATATATATATATATATATATATATATATATATATATATATATATATATATATATATATATATATATATACATATATGATTCACTGTTGGGACGGAGGAGTAGACAATTGGGCGGACCTCCATCATTTAAAAACAAAGAAAGTGATCATATTGCAGCATGTCCTTTTATTTTCATAAATTACCTGTCAAAAGAATAACATCAGTTGTAATTAAGCGAAAACCCTTGCAAAACTGTTGAACCGTGTAAACCAATTGTTGGCAAACATTTCCAGCTAAAATAAATCGCAAATTATTATCTTTTCTATTTCGGTTATTACCACTTTGCCAGATGTTAATTATTGTTATCATTGTTTGGAGTTCTATCTTTTCTGTTGTACAAAGGTTGGTATCAAGGGTGCTAAACAAGGGGATGTGGCTCACGAAAAGCATCATTAGACACTGCGATTTACCGAGATACACCGAAATTTGCCGACAATCACCGAAATTTACCCACAATCATCAAAATGCACAAACACTCCCATTCATCATAAGTCAACTAGTACAAACCGTCATCACTAGCGACGTCATGAACATTTGGTCTTTTTCGCTATATCTTAATGCAATAATTAATAACCCGACATATCAAAGAATTATGCATAAATGTCACACCTTTTGAACATGCTTCACTGCAACACAGACACATCAACTCGCGGCTTCACAACCTTTTACATCAGTATATAAATTATGCCCATATCATATGTCATTAATCAGAACATCGATACACGCAATATGTTTACATGTTAACTATGAAACTATGATGGGACAAGAAAACTGAACTGCAATACAGACATATCAAACTTCAGCATCACAATCTTATGCATAAATATTTAATCATAAACGATATTTATTTCATTATTCAGATTTTCGGTGAACAAAATATGCTAGATATGAAATTGTAGGATAAATATATCAAGCCAAATAGTCAGATGAATATTTCATTTGAGTGCCCCGGAAGCACAAATGTATATATACAAGTGTAAATATATTTGAGTCAAAGAAATTTATGGTTTTCATATCATATCACATAACACTTTGACAAAGAATTTTTCAGTGATTATTCTATCTTATTAAATCTCAAATTTACAACACACTCACAGGACAAAATCTAAGAGGCGCAACATGTTAAATAAATATCGAACAGTTATATATTAACTGACGTATAACAAATCATACATATTTATTGTCACAGTCATATATCATGCCACTGAAAAGATCATACAAAATTGCGAGTTTCATTTAACTAACACTTCCAATGATAGAACAGGCAGAACAACTGAATTGTGTCATTATTGAAGGGCAACATTTAATCACAATGATAAACTACATTAGAACAGATAAATGATTTCTTCGTGTTTCACATCGGTTTAGGTATAACCTCTTTTTTTACACGATTCTCTTACATGATGTGAAAAAGGGCACGCCATTTTTATGAATGCGTTTCTGTCTTGTCGCATAAAACAACTACACTGATTGGTTATTTGAACCCAGCAAAGTATCGTTTTCAAATGTAGCAAGCTTTGAAAATGCTAAATTGTACATTTTGAACTTGCTAAAGGAAAGGGGAAAACCTATATGCTCCTAACCCAAACCAATTCTGAATTGGCCATTATTGCATGTTACTAAGTACTAAGTCTGTTGTGAATTTTTACTCTTGCCATGACGTACAAGGGCTATCACGCGTCGGGTGAAACAAAATGAAGCTCCAATAAAGACACCTTGAAGTGTATTGAACGCAATAAAGGGGTAACGCAGAAAATACAAGTTTTCCAAGTTGGCCAAAAACCCCAACACCCAAGTGAACCCCATGATTGTGGACAGACGCATGTAGATCGAAATATTCTTCCGTTTGCTAGAATCGCGAGCGACACAAGATTCATTGAAACTTCTTTCGATAGCGATGACAGTGTGGGCAAAGAATGCAATATTGACAATAACAGCAACAGAAACAGGCAAGAAAAATGCGAAAAGTCGAATATTACGATCCCCTAGCCAACATGCCTCGCTGGTGGCATAAAAGACCGGCAGGGTGGATGTCAGGTCGAGAATCAGGCATATTGATACGGGAACCAAGGGAGTGATCCAGCAAAACAGCATGTAGCTGTAAAGTTTGGTTGTCGTAGAGTGCGATAAGCATTCATTGAATGTCTGATTGATGTCATAGGCTATGGCATTCATCCAAGCAAAGACAGAGAGCCACATGAAATGAGACGCGGCCCCGCACGCAATACATGGTAATTTGTATGCAGTTAGAATTGGACAGGTCTGGAATAGTAATTGAGCCAAAAGCAAAGTCAAACACAGGCACATGAGAGCTTTGCCGGGTCCGTTGCGTAATTGAGGCAGGAAGCAATGTACGCAGAGTGTAACAGCAAGACTGAACATAGACAATACGTTGCCCGTTAATGTGAGAATACCTTCAATGTATTCATCCTTCATCTTCTCGCTAAACGCAACCATGACATGTTGGCAAATAACCACTTCCCCCGTCTCTTGAACTATATAGTGCCCTTTCGGAACATTTTTAATTAGCTTCCTCGTCTTCAGCACAAGAGAATCGTCAGCCATGTTGAAGATATCTTTAGGAACTATTTGTGATGCGCAGGAGAGAATTGGCGCTTCACATAACAATGCAGTCATTTCATTGTCAACTCTTTTTTTATTATCGAAATGTGTTGCTTTAGCAACAAGGGGGATTTTGGAAACGTTGTACATATGAGATGTTCTCATCACAACTAAACTATGTGTTTCGTCCGTGTAGCTAGCACGCACTGCGTTGGCTTTGCCAAATTCGATGTCATTTTCTTCAACCATAACACCATCTGCGCAAGTGTCGTTTATGGTTAAAACGTCAAAATTCATATAGTACATTGATTTAGGTTCTCCAAGGATAGATACAGCATCCCTAATGTGATGCAATGCATACGACATCGCGTTAACAAGCCTACCCGTCATTAAATAAAGCTGGTCCCCAACTTCCACCTCAGCTGTAACAAGGACAATCAAACTTCCACTTGGATCGATACTTGTCTTATTTCTTATAAGAAGCCGAATAATAGATGCCAATTCACGAATGCTTTGGGCTGCATTCGTGACATCAGGTACGAATGATATGGAAACATTTCTGAGGCCTGCTCCGCCTAACCTACTCATGCCTTTTCGAATAGATGATTCAAATTCCTCTGGTAAATTATTTATATCATAAGTGGAATTGACTTCCAGGCTGCAAACTACTGATAGAATGCTCCAAAGTGACTCGGGCTCTAACTGAGTCGAGGAATCTTCATAGGGAACACATCGATCTTGTATGGACACCGTTTTCTTTGGACATTTTCTACGCAAGCATGTGTTAGTTCTTTCATTCATCATTTGCCCAGCGATGCACATTAATCGGTTATTATATTGTACCTCTGGCAGGCCTGTTTTAGCAATGTCAAGAAGAATGATAAAACTTGGTAGAGAATGCAAGGGTCTCGGGGATCCACTACATTGATATTGGTCAAAACCAGCACAGCGAGCACAATGCGGATTGTTGTAAATAACAAGGCCAAGCCCAGTATTCACAATAACGGTCGACTTATACAATGGGCACATTTTGCGGTAGCGATCCTGTTTTACTCCCGATAATTCTGGGCATCCATCTGTATCCGAGAGAGCACATTTGAAACGACTGTCATCACATAGAGGCTGGATTTTGTAACTAACTCTACAATTCTCGAAAAGATAGGAGTAAAAAATAGTGACATTTTCCGCATTTGATAGGTCAAAGGCCTTGGCGATCAGATGTTTGTCGCAAATAAATTTTGGATGTAGGGTTTGATCTATAACGCTGCTGTTTAGGCCTTTCTCAAACGTACTTATCACACCATGACAAATTGCACAATAAACATTATCGTACATCACCTGTTTGACAATGATTCGGGCCAATGCCAGCATATCAAGCGTAGAACCTCCATTCTCGCACAAATATTGAGCTTTTTCCAGTTCAGGAGTGACATTTTTGGGGCAATTATTTACAACGAATAAACTACAATTGCGCACAGTATCGCTCAGAATATTGATACATTCATATACACCTCTGTTATAATTTTGAATTCTGCGATCAATGTCCTTCAGGTTAAGAATCGTGTCTTGGGTAATCGATGCAGTGCTGTTGCTTGAATAAGTGGTGTTAGGATTCAAGCAGACCGTTTCGTAATCTAAGCAACAGTCGCCATAGGAAAGGCATAGTTGATCGCAGTAACATCTGGCACCCGTCAGATGCAACTCAGCATTACACTTTCCGATGCAAGACGCGTCTTCACATAAAGCCACGGTATCATTGCCTATGGCCAATGTCACATTTTGAATAGTCGGTTGCCCAGGAAGTCTTATTCCAGGCATCATTCCAAATCCTGCCCGCACAACAAT